>BQNB010014631.1:0-70653 GCA_026074375.1 Tanacetum coccineum
CTGAAGTAACCTAGAAAAACAAAAAGTAGATATGGGGAGAAGACCAAGAGCCAGCTTTCCAATTGCTAAAACAAAAACTTTGTAAAGCTGGAACGATGATTTTGTTGTTTACTATGATGCATCCCATCAAGGTCTGGGAGCAGTGCTAATGCAAAGAAAAAAGTTATTGCATATGTATCTCGATAACTTAAGCCTAATGAAGAAAACTATACCACACACGACCTCGAATTAAGAGCAGTTGTGTTCGCTCTTAAAATCTAAAGACACTATCTGTATGGCACAAAATGTACTGTGTTCACTGATCATAAAAGTATTCAGCATATCCTTGATCAGAAAGAGTTGAACATGAGACAACGCTGTTGGCTAGAATGGCTTGCAGATTACGATTATGAAATTCGCCACCATCCTGGAAAGGCAAATCTTGTAGCATATGCCTTAAGCCAGAAGGAACGAATCAAACCACTCCAAGTTAGATCATTAGTTATGACCATTTATCCAAACTTACCCTCATAAATTCTCAAAGCTCAAACTGAAGCACTCAAAGAAGAAAACATCAAGGCTGAAAACTTACGAGGAATGAACAAAGCATTTAAAATACGTCCTGATGGAACTCTTTGTATTAAAAACCAAAGCTGGTTACCACTTTTTGGTAATCTGAGAGACTTAATCATGCATGAGTCCCATAAATCAAAGTATTCCATTCACCCAGGTTCTGACAAGATGTATCAGGATCTAAAGAAACTCTATTGGTGGCCTAACATGAAGGCAATCATCGTTGAATATGTTGGCAAATGTTTGACATGTTCTAGAGTTAAAGCAGAATGTCAGAAGCCATCCGGCTTACTGGTACAACCAGAGATTCCTATGTGGAAGTGGGAGAAAATAACAATGGATTTCATCATAAAACTACCCAAAACCTCAAACGGACATGACACAATCTGGGTCATTGTCGATCGTCTTACCAAATCCGCACATTTCATCCCTACCCGAGAGACAGATAGTATGGAAACCCTTACAAGGTTATACATAAAAGAAATAGTCTCCCGGCATGGAGTGCCAATATCTATCATCTCGGATCGTGATAGTCATTTCACATCCAGATTCTGGCAATCATTATAGAGTGCTTTGGGTACTCAATTAGACATGAGTATGGCTTATCATCCTGAAACCGATGGACAAAGTGAAAGAACCATCCAAACACTTGAAGACATGCTTCGAGCCTGTGTTATAGATTTTGGAAAAGGATGGGAAAAACCCTTACCATTAGTAGAATTTTCTTACAATAACAGTTACCATGCCAGTATTAAGGCAGCACCATTTGAGGCACTTTATGGTCAAAAGTGCAGATCACCTGTTTGCTGGGCCAAAGTTGGAGATGTTCAACTTACGGGACCATAAATAATCCATGAAACCACTGAAAAGATAGTGCAAATTCGACAACGCTTGCAAGCTGCAAGAGACCGACAGAGAAGTTATGCCAATGTAAGATGAAAGCCTTTAGAATTTCAAGTTGGAGATCGAGTTATGTTAAAAGTGTCACCTCGTAAAGGTGTCATCCGATTCGGAAAACTAGGAAAGCTTAATCCCCAGTACATTGGACAATTCAAAATCCTTGAACGGATTGGCCCAGTGGCATATAAACTTGAGCTTCCTGAAGAGCTCAGTAATGTCAACAGTACTTTTCATGTTTCTAATCTAAAGAAATGCTTATCTGACGAATCCCTTGTCATTCCAATGAAAGAGCTTCGGCTTGATGACAAACTTAACTTTGTGGAAGAACTAGTGGAGATCATGGATCGAGAAGTCAAGCAACTGAAACAAAGTCGTATTCCTATAGTCAAAGTAAGATGGAACTCTAAAAGAGGACCAAAATTTACGTGGGAACGCGAAGATCAAATTCGTGCCAAGTATCCACATTTGTTTTCAAACATCACTCCGGCATCCAACTAAATCTCGGGACGAGATTTCTTTTAAGGGAGTGAGACTATAACAACCCGTAATTTTCATCAATGTAATTATCCATCTATTAAATTATATGCACTGTAATATCCATCTATTATATATATACCACCTTTTTACAGGGAAATTTTTGCTTTATCTCATTATGCAACGTAACTTGCATCTCTAAAGTAAACGAGCTCATTCAACCTCCACAAATGCCATCTATATCATGTAAGCATCCTAATATGTCAAGTCTATATCTTAATATCATTTTACCAAGTATATTATCCATTTAACGTACCATTTACAACGTTATTTCAAAACCAGCTTTATCCGTTAACGTTTATATCAAAACCCTAATTATATGTAATGTATACATATAAAATGAATGTACAAGCATTTAAGCATGTGTACAAGATTACAATGCACAATATTTGAATTATATTTTCCCTCTAAGCTTAATGTACAAGTCAATGATGCAAGAAAACCAAACTAGGTCATTTTACCTCCAAATTCATTCTAGTTTCTTACCACCACTTTAACACAAGGTACAAGCACTTAATGCATGACTTATAAACCCTAAAACTAAACCTTAAGTCATCTTAAAACCTTAATCTAAAACCCTAAACCCTAAATGAAACCTTAAAACCCTAATTTCATTTTAAAACCTAAAAACTAAACCTAAACCCTAATCCTAACATTAAATCTTAATCCTAAAACCTAATCCTAACACTAAACCTTAATCCTAAACCCTAATCTATCCATAATCCTAACCCTAATCCACGTTTTAAAACTCTAAATCCTAAGCCGAACCAAAACTAACCCGTCACCCATTTTCTTTCATTTTTTACCCATTTTAAACCTAAGCTAGCACCCTAACACCTCATGCACCTCTATGACTAACCTACTATCTCCCTAAGTACCTTACAAGCACCTTTATCACCTCCTTGTAAGCTACTTGCACTCCAAACACCCCTTTGGTAGCCGAAGCTGCACACACCCCTTCCACCTCTTCATAGCTAGTTTCTAGCTTACCTTACTCATCATACTAGCATCCCTTAATCACCTCTGCTAGCTAGGACACTAATCAAACCCCAAACTTGGTCACCAAGGTGTTTTCACCCCTATAAATAGTCGAACTCCCCCACCATTTCAAACATACCTCAAATTTCATCATACACACAAATGGAGTCTTAAATCAGACCAAGGAGGATCAAGTGAAGTCCCTAAACTCATAATAGAAGCCAAAAATTAAGAGAAAGGAATCCTTGAAATCGTTACTAGGCGTACGAACCCGAAAACCCTATTTCGACCCATTTTAGCTCAAGTAAGCTCAAAATCTTGTTCAATAAGCTTATAATCCGTATTAGAATGTTCATAATACTCTTAATATCATATATGAACTCTTGTTAAAGCCTTGAATCCTCAAACCTATGCGTTTTTTATTAAAACCCTAAAAACGACCCGTTTTGATTTTCTAGCTAACGAAACATTTTTCTAAACTTTTTTTATGTTAGAACATCTTATTTTAGCTTATTCTAATAAGCTATAACCTGCAAATATCATTTGGAACACTAAAATAAGCTTGCATGGCTTTTTGGACTTGATTTGTAAATTATTTCCATGCAAGGGGTATATATCGTAACTTTCTGAAATTTATAACTAGAGGGGCTGAAAATGTCATTTTTCTAAAGTTATAACTATAAGGACCTATCTTGCCAAGTTTCAAAGTTAAAGGTTTAAATTATATATACTTTATATATAAAGGACTAAACTTGTAAAAGTTTATAAATCAAGGGTATATATTGCCATTTTTGCAAACTTAGAAATATAAAATATATTATTTTTATATAAATTATAAAAATATATATTAATATTATAAAACCCGATTTTATTAAAACCCGACACATTAATCATTATTTATCATCGATCGACGCATTATAAAACAATTACGTTATATAATTAACGTAACTTATCATCGACTAGCTTTTGAAGAAACTTAAAATCTTATCGTATCACGTTACTAGGGAATTTCATGTGAGGGGTTCCATTTGGGTATTTGTTTTGACGAGTTTGTTTAGGTTTTCGATTTGACAGTGCCCTGGCTCCTCATAACGATACTACATTGGCCTCTTAGATTATGATAGCCCGAACAGTGATGCAATACTTCCATAAATTAATAAATCAAAGTAATACGTTAAACTTTTATGAAGTTTAAAACAGTAAACATCACACTAAGACTTGACATATTACCAGGTTGCGTGACGAAAGCCGTTACTTTCACTTGATATACTTTTGCCATCAATCAGGAATTTCCCTGGTTAAGGGGGAGTTTATAGCTCGCTTTTCAAATCTTCTAATGTTTTATAACCGCTGAGGGGGATTCAATGATTTAAACCATGAATGCAGTGTTTTTCCAACTAGTTGTGTATTCCTGATATATTATTGCCTAATTCCTTACTTTTGTCCATTAAAAACCACTATGAGGAACCGTTAATACTTAAAAGGGACACTTTTCCCCTCAGTGGAAATTTTTAATTCATACCATCCTTCACTGCTTAAGTCCTAAGAAAACTGCTTGGGAACAGTTTAGTAGCAATATAGAAACTGCTATCATTTGCTTGGCCACCAACAGAACCTTTAATTTTTCCAAATTGATTTTTGAGGCCATGGTGAAAAACTTGGACAGTAAGACAAAGTTTTTGATGTATCCAAGATTTATACAAATCTTTTTGAACAAGAATAAGAGATTACTTCTACCCCACAAAAGAACTTACATTGCTCCTACCCTCACTCACAAACTGTTTAGCAATATGAGAAAAGCTTCCAAGGGATATACTAGGGTGAACACTCCATTGTTTCAAATAATGCTTGTTCAAGGTCAGAATGTACAGGGTGAAGGATCAACAATCCCAGTTGAGTCCTATCACACACCCACTAGTGCTCCATCCACCTCACAACCACCAACTTCATCACCATCTATGCAAACAACCCATGCTACTCCAATGCCCCATGATTCACCTATCCCAAGAGTTCATTCACTTGGAAGTGATGAGGGTAGTTTGACACTAAATGAATTGACGGTTCTTTGTACCCAATTGTCAACAAAAGTAGCAAGCTTGCAGGAAGATTTAAAGCAAACTAAAAAGGTATATGGTAATGCTTACACCAAGCTTATCCTGAAAGTAAAGAAGTTAGAAAAGACTGTCAAGACAAGCCAAACTAGAAGGAGAGCCAAAATTGTGGTTTCTGATGATGAAGAAGATGAGGAGGATTCTTCCAAACAGGGGAGGAGTTTGATTGAAGATATGGATTTGGATGCTAGAATTTTATTGGTTCCTCCACATGTTGCAGATCAGGGGAGGTTTGATAATACACATGTTAGTGATCAACCTGAAGAGCAGTTAGGAGTTTTCAGTGCAACTAAGGTTCTTGCTGATGCAGCTAGAATAAGAAAGGGAGTTGAAAACGTTCATACTTATACTAGAAGAAGAACAGTTAGTACTGGTAGTGGATTGGTTAGTACTGCTGGTATGGATGGAGTTAGTACTGCTAGTAGATTGGTTAATACTGTTGGTATGACTTAAGAGGTTGAAATCAATATTCCTTCACCAGTAGCAACAAAGGATAAAGGCAAAGTTGTTTTGCAAGAGTCTGAGCCACCAAAGAAGATCAGAAAGAGAGTTCAAATACAAATGAGTATTGATGAAGAATTAGCTCAGAAGTTGCATGAGGAAGAACAAGCCAGATTTAATGCTAAACAAGAAGCAAAGTTTAATGAAGAACAAGAACAAGAGAGGCTTGATTATGAACCAGCTGTGAGAATACAAGAAGAACTAGATGAATCAAAAAGGCAGAGAATGGCTCAAGTGCATCAAGCAGCTCAGGGTTTTATAGATGCTGAATGGGATGATATATTGGCTAGAGTTGTAGCAGATGAAGATTTGGTTCAATAGTTACAAGCAGGTGAAAAGTATAGTGATGAAGATTTACCAAGAAAGATTTTGGATCTTGTTAATCAAAGAAAGTTCTTTGCTCAACAGAGAGCAGAAGCTAAGAGAAACAAGCCAATGACTCCTGCTCAACAAAAGGATTACATCTCAACTTACATAAAGAACCAAGAAGGAGGTTACTCTATCAAGAAATTAAAGTCACTTTCCTTTGAGCAGGTTAAAGAAATCTTTAAAACTACCATGAGGAGGGTATAATCTTTTGTGCCTATGAATTCTGAGTTGGAGGATAAGAGACTAAAAAAGCAGGTCAAGGAGGTTTAGAAGAGCTTGCTAAAAGACAAAAGATTGGAGAAGCTTCAGGGTCAGTTCAAGAACAATCAGATGAAGAACCAAAAGCAGATGAACTGTCTCAAGAACAGCTGCAACAATTGATGATTATAGTTCCAGAAGAAGGAATGAATGTTGAAGCTCTGCGAACCAAGTACCCGACTGGGAAGTATACTCTAAAGACACTATAAAGTTTTGGAAAATCATCAGAGTAGGAAATTACACAGAAGTATATCAGGTTTTTGAAGATATGCTCAAGAATTTTGACAGGGATGATCTAGTCAAACTATGGAGTCTAGTTCATGAAATATTCAACTCAACAAAACTTACAGATGATAAAGCAAAAGAATTGTGGGTTGAACTGAAGAGGTTATTTGAACCAGAAGAAAATGATACTCTATGGAAGATTCAAAGATATATGCATGATCCATTGACATGGAAGTTATATGATACATGTGGTGTTCATCATGTATCTACAGATAGAGGATATGATATTTTTATGCTGAGAAAGATTATCCACTGTCAAGAGCACTTATGACTTTGATGTTGTGTAACAAGCTAAGAGTGGATGAATATTCAGAGATGGTAAATGAGATTTTAAGGAAAATCTTCATACTAGCAGACAGACCAAGGTAGTAAGGTGTTTGGAAGCATCCTCTCAGCTCAGAAAGATTTAATTCAAGAAACTTGATGATTTGGAGGTAAATCACAAGTTTAAGGGAGGATTGTTGGGAATTAAGGGCTTTTACAAAGTTTATATTGCTGGTTCAACTTAGTACTGCCAAGTCAAAAAGTTTGTACTACTGAGATTATAACTACCAGTACTAACTAGTTAGTACTGCTAGAATAAAAGTTAGTACTACCAGTACTAACTTAATACTGCTGAAGAAAACTTAACACTGCTGCATGAAGATTAGTACTGATGAAGAGTAAAACACGTTTGGTGATATGTATGGACTTATTCTGTGTATATCGTATATAGTTAGAAGATATGTTGATATCTTATAGAATTTTAGAATATTTGTAGTTATCTTGTAAAGGACTCCTTGGTGTATAAAAGGAGATCCTAAGTTATGGTTTTAGATGTACCAAAAATAAGTCATTGTCATAGCTTTAAGGTTGTAAACCCTAACACTATCAAAAAGTGTTCGTATTAATATATTGGAGCTTATTGTTTTGATTGTATTTCTGTGTGTCAAACATATATTACTTTTACTCTTCTTAGTGGTAAAAACTAGATTCCGCATAGTTTATATCATACTCCTAAAGTTTTAGTCTTAGTACCTTTGGATTTATCCAAAGATACTATACCTTACATCAAGTTAAGGAGTTTAAGATCTGTTCATTGGGATCAACAATGTTGCATGACAAAAAAAACTTATATTTCTTTTCTTTTCTTTTTGTCTAAAATATTTATACTCCCCCTCAAAAATAGATTAGAGTGAAAACTTAGAGAAGGGGGTTTGATAATGCTCTAAATATACATAAAGCATCCCTCACTAATACGTTATTTAAAGACGACTTATAAATCAATAAAGAAAGTAGAAGCTAAGTGCGGCGCACTTATTAGCAAGTACGGAGTACCTGTGAGCGAAGAATTGCAATTATTTCAAAGGAAAAGTGCGGCACACTTTTCACCTGCAGTTACAAAATTAAGTGTCATTACACCTTGCATTGAAAAGGGACTGTAATTTGCCTTCTACAATTTCCCTCCACATTGTGGAGGTCCTCGAGAGTCTATAAAACAGACCCCACACTTGGAGATTTCATATAGAAACAAATAGAAGAGGAATTGTGAAGTAGGATGGCCTAGCATCAAAGTTCACCCTATCTTGCTTGTGATAATAAATAATGAACGAAATTTAGTTGCTATTTATAACACCCCGTGTTTTAGGGTTATTGACGTCGTCAATAAATCCGCAATGTATCTTTTAGTATTGTACGCGTTTGTTTAAAATCGTAAACGTTAAGTTAAATCGCGTACGCCAAAAATTATCGCTCAATATAAACGGACATCAAATAATTAAATGTTCACATCAAGCAAGTATTAAATAATTATTTTGAGAATAATTATGGTCTTTGTTTATTTTATTTTTTATCGTTTGCATAAAGTGTTTACATTTCGCGATAAATTAAGTTTAGGCATACCTGGAACCGCCAAAACCTTTCTACGCTTCAACAAATACCCACTTTTATACCCAATACATAAAAGTTACAAAATATATCATGTATATCATACATGGGACGAAATTATTGCAATATATACAAAGAAATATAAGAGAAATCTTCCAAGAAGTCTTTGTACATCCTATATCCATTAAACATGGCCATACCATGTTCCTTTGACTAAAGACCAAGAGTCTTCCCTAAGACCCTCTCTTTGTCTCTTGGCCAACTATTGCAAACTTTTTAAACCTTTGAACCCATATATGTGCAAGTAACACTTAGTTACCATTCATACACATAAACACTTAGAAAAATTTTCACAAAACTCCTCCCCCTTGCTCCTTAAAGCCCACGGCTTGAAACAAGCACACAACCAAATCCATACTAAATTTTATACAACCTATACACACCTATACACATCATATCTAAGACATTCTAAGATATTTCCAAGCATTGGTTAACCATATTCAAGCTTTAATCAAGAAAAGGGAAGCTAGGGTTTTCACTTGGAAAGCTAAGGTTTATTTAAGAAAACTAGGGTTTTCTTTGGTGCAAGCTTTGGATTTTTATCTAAACAAGGGTTTAGATTTCATTGATCATCATCATCATACCATAAGGTCATCTAGAACCCTTTATGTTCTTTCAATATTCATTTTATGCATATGTTAGTTCTATTGTAGCTTAAATCACCATGTAGGATTTTTAACATGTAAATGGAGTTTTTACTTGTAATGATCATTTTGCACACTATTATATATGTGGAGATATTGCTAATATCATGTTAAAAGGGATGAGAAAGTATTGTACCATATTAAGTTGGTGTAAAAATGATTAACTACAAAAGTAGTAAGGTATAAAAGCAAGGTTAAAAATGGATTCAACAAGGTCACTCAAAGATTCTGTCCAAAATTCGTATATATAACACATTATTTTATATTTTTATAAAGTAGTATGATTCACGACGATTCCGAAAAGGTAAGAAACTTGTCAAACGGATTTATAACGAAAAAGTTAGAGCGAAAACGAGGTATATATTCGAGGTATAAAAATCCAGCATTTGTTAAGTTAGTGGTTTCTGTCAGGATTTTAAGATGGTATTTGCGGCACTTTCGAGTCCGTTTCGGCCTTCGGCCGAAACATGAAAGTCGTTCGGAAGGTCGTTTTACTTCCCCGCGAGGTTCTTTAAGTCTAAAAGCGAGTGATAACGGGTCGTAAGGCGGGGGCAAAATCTGGCTTTTTGGTAATTAATACACTGCATCAGATCTGATGCGAGTGCTTTTTCGCCCATTTCGGTCGAGTTTCGGGTCTCGGACAGAACTGGAAAGTTGTTCAAAATATCGTTTCGCATAAATTCTCTTTAGAACCCGAGTCATGAAAATGTGATTTAGTGGGTCATTATAGTCGGGTCAGACTTAGAAAATAAACTATAACACTACCAGGAGTAACTAATATACTACCAGTAGTAATAACTATAACTACCAGGAGTAACTACAACACTACCAGGAGTAACTAATACCCTACCAGGAATAACTATAATTACATTATTCAGATATTTATAAATGTTTTACAATTATAAATATGTTTTCACTCAAACAATTAGATGGTGATTAGCTAAATAGACTTATGCATGGTAGAGATTACTCAATGTGATTAGTACTTATACGACCTTAAATTAAATAGGTTGCATTCGACGATTTGCGTGACGCATTATTTGTGATACACTTGGCATTTGCTCACTCAAGGTGAGTTCATAGCCCCACGTTTTACATGTTTTTGTTTTATAAAGTTTTTGGGGTGAAAAACATGCAATGCTTTACAATTGGACACAAGTGGTTAAGTTTCATGTTATGATTACGTGTTGCCTAAGTAGCGATAACCCATATCTGAGCCCATTATCATGAACTGTCAATTGCGGGATTGTGAGCGCGAATGTTATTAATAGATCTATTGGGTTTGACAACCCCGTTCGGGTGATTAGCTATCACTGGACAAACGAACGTATACCATGTCGAATATAGGATGTTGCGGGTTAGAACATCACCACGGGCAATGTAGGCCATTAATTTGGTATTCATACACGTCAAGCTTCAGTGTCATGAGCTTAGAGCAACGTAATTACATTTATATGATGTCTGCATCTGTTGCATTATCATACACTTGGGAAATCTTGTGGTTCTACAATATATGATTTATCAAACCTATGAATTCACCAACATTATTGTTGACCTTTTAAAGCAATGTTTTTCAGGGGATCAATAAGCAAGAGGTACAAGGGATACATTGGTGGTTTTGATTGGGATATCATGCATTAAAGATTTTGTCGCAATACATTTTGTATAACTGTATGGGCTATAAATCTTTGTACTTTGAACAAGTGGACAAGTGAAGCTTCGGCTTATGTAACAAATACTTTGTTAAAATCCAATGTATTAGTTTTTAAATGACTTTTTGGTCGTTCTATATACATCTTGTGTTATTGATCTGAGAAGTAACACGCCCCGGACCCTTATTCCGCTGCGACCCAATTTGGGGGTGTTACATAAAGCAATCTTTTTCCTGCCTTGTAAACCTTCTAGAAGAGAAACATTTTGTTTCAGCTTCTAAGAGGAGATCTACATCGTTCAGATTGGAATTGTCAACCAAGCTGAACTAAAGCTCTAGCTAAGGTCTTCTTCAGTTTCTGAACCGCTACATAATTTGAAGTGAAGTTACTGTTTGATCTTCTAAGTACCTAAAGAGTTGAAGCTAAATTATCTTCAGCGAGATAAAGTTAAACTTGTCTTTAGCTAGTTTACACTTAGGGGATTTTATGTTTAAATCTACTGAGAGACTGAAGGGCTCAGGAACTGACCCAACCCCCTATTTGAATATACAAATAGCCTAAGTTAAAATTACTAGTAAGTGAGAAATCAATCTTCTTCTTACAAACTAATAGAATTGAACAACATAAAATGACAACCATTCATACTAACTTTCATTACATTAAAATTAAAAAGATAAAGTTATTACAAAATATTACAACATCTACTGCCTCAGCTGCTCAATGGTTCTCATTTGCTTGAGGGGGTTCTGGTTCCTTTTGTCAACTTCAGCAAGTAGAAAGGAACTGAAGGTCCTGGCATGATCATTAAGCCTAGGTTCTTGATGATGTCTGAAGAAGATTTCTTTTATAGTATACATCATTTCATTTGAGAAATCTTCAAAATATTCTATGGTAACAAAATCCTATCTTTGAACAAAGTTGAACATGATCATACCCAAAATTAGTTCATTATGCACAGTCCCAGCTGGATGATCTTCATACTAAACTGATGATTTGAACTTCTTGGTGGACCTGAAGTAGTCATGAATATCATCAGCATGCTTTCTCTTCTTTCTTGCTAGATCATTCAGCTTGTCAAGAGGATCCTGTTCACTTAAAGGTTTGCTAAAATAAATTTCCAGTTCATGTTCAGTTTTGTAAAGATAATCCATTCTTGTCTTGATTTGCCCATAGATAGTGTTCTATCCAGCTACAGTTATTTTTGGACAAGCTTGCATTACTTCTCTTCATTTACTGATATGCGAGTCACTGGCTTTGAAGTCAGGGATGATTTCACTAGTCGCATCGTCCCTATATACCTTCAGTGTAATGGGGCCTTTTCTTGTAAGAACATCATAATTTTTAATTCTAGACTGCACCCTTCTGTTCAGCATTCTGTCACAATGTTTGTCATACTGCAACTTGGCTTTATAGAAGCCTTTTACCACATCAATACCCAAAAGATCTACTAGTTCATGTCTTCCCAACTTCACTTCTTGTTTGGCCAAATCAGCTTTGACTAATTCCTCAAACCTTTTTTGTTCTTTGATTTGTTTAGCTGGTAAATGGATGTGATCACCTCCTTTAGTAACAAAATCAAATTTCTTTAGTTTCTTCTTCTTGGAGTTTTAACCATGGAACCAGTCAGATTGGCATCTTCATTAGAATTACTTCCAGTATCCTCTTCTTTAGCATCCTTGGAAGACATAACTATATTGCCCTTGTCTTTCTTGATAAGCTCCCCTTTAGTTTAAGGAGAGCCTTTTAGGGGACTGGGGAAGAAAGGAGATTGGAATTATGAAGTGGTGGGAATGGTTGGTGGTATGACAGTTGTTGTTGGTTGTTTGTTCAGGTTTGTTCTTTCAGCATCTTTAGCAATTCTTCTTTAGAACAATTGAGAGATTGTGAGCTATTGTGTGTTCTTCTCCCCCTCGGCAGGGTGAGTGCCAGCTTGGCTTGCTGAAGGAACACCATGATCTTTAGTTTTCTTTGATGCAAGCTTAAGAACCTGAGAAAATTTAGTGACTTTTTAGAGAAGACTTGGAAGAGCATCTAAGGTCTCGACCTTAGCTTGGACAGATGAAACTTGGCCTGGTAGAAAAGAAATTCAGCTGGAAGTTCCCACTGAAGAGTCTTTAGTTCAATAACTTAAGTGGTAAGGCTTGAGACAGTTGAAGTAAACTTCTCTAGCTTGCTAAGAATTTCTTTCAAATCCCCTGGAAGTTTAACTTCTAATTTCTCTACATACTTCTTTAGTTCTTTGACCTCTCTAGTTAAATTAGTAAACTTGGAGGGGAGTTCTTTAAGCTCAGTTGGTAATGAGTTGCTGAAATCACGAGAAGTTAGAAGTTTTGACAGTTCATGTTTGATGGATTTTACCAGAAGCTCAGTGAGCTGTTCCACATTTGGAAATGAAGGTTTAGCTTTGAGTAAAGAAGCTTCATTCCATCAACATACGTTTGCTTCACCACTAGAGTTCAAAGTTTGAAGAAGTAATAGTCGAGTGCTCGGCTCTTGAATTTTGACAGTCTTTGGAGATGGAGGTTGAGAAGCTAAAGCATCGTCAGTTTCTTTTGGATCTTTAGTATGAACCTTTTTAGCTTGATCCTTATCAGTATGAACCTCTTCATATTCTTCATCTTCAACTATGATGGGTTGATCATTTTTAGGTGAATCCAGATCCATGAAATTAACCTCTAAGTTTAGGACCAACTTGGACAGATCTTCCAACTTGATTTTTGTCTTTGTATCATCAAAGATTGAGAGGTCAGGAGAAGTGTTGAATTCATCCTCAAAAAATGCAATCTCCTTTTCAATATAGATGGGCCCCTTTCCAGTTGCTGGTTTTATGTGGATAGTGTCTAACCCTTCACTAGCAGATTTGGTTTTGTCTACAAGAACATGTGGGTCAGTACCTGCAAATATATGATCAAATGAAATAGTTTTGGTTCCTTTAACAATACATTGTTGTTGAGATACTGAATCATTAGGATTAGTTTTTCCATGATTAGGTTAAGTTGTAGAAGTTGCTGAATCATCATGTCCTGATGCGGACTCATAGTGTAGAATGGTAGAAGCTGAATATACAAGCTTTATTAATGATGTTGTACACTACTGAGCTAAGGGTTGGATCCTTCTTCACTGGTGACCCCTAAAGATGTTGGGCCACCAGTTGCTTGCTGGACCTCTTTATGCATTCCAGCAACTACAAGTGTGGAAGCTAGAGGCTGGCTTGGGTTTGTGTCCTTGGCTGAACTAGACCGAGTTTCTTTCACTGAATGGCCAGTTTGGGATCTAGTGTCCCCTTTTGAGGAGGAGACACCTTAGGCTGCCTCTATCTTGGACTGAGGATGGTTATATAAAATAGGAATTTGATTCTTCTTTTGTTCAGACTTAGCTCCAGGATTTGTGCCTTAGGTAACCTTCTTCTAACCTTTTGAACAGGTTATGGGAGCTTTGAATGCCATAGGCTCATCTGCATTGCAAATAGCCAACATGTGAGGGGTAAAGGGAGGTCCTTCAGCTTGGTTTTTCTTTAGTGCCTAGTTGTGCACATTGAAGACTTGAGTGGGGTTGAGTGTAACATTATCATTTCCATATCCCTCCATATTGTACTCCAGCAGTAAGTATAAAAACCTAGGATAAGGCACAAACTTTTCTCTAGTCTTATTGTTCAACTTATTAATGATATCTTCCCAAATCAGCCTAGCATAATCTATATCAACCCCATTTGAAAGCCAATAAAGGATAGTGGCATCTTTATTTGAAATTTGGTCAAATCCCCTAATCTTACCCCCTAGACACTAAATGATTTGAGCCAATAATAATCTCCACCTAGGAGGAAAAAGACTCTTTTTAAGAGTAACTTTGGCTTCTATTGCCTCCCCATATCCTATAGTAGGAACCACTGTCTAACTGTTTTAATAGTTGGTGGTTCAGCATACTCACTTGAGTGGGATAAGTTATTTGCCCCAATGCCATTCCTAAATGTAGTGACACCTACTTCCTCAAAGATACCCCCTGTGGGAGTTGAAAACCAAACTTTTGAGTGTTTGAGAGTTTTGGCAGTGTACCAGAACTCAAATAGATACTCCTTGTACTAGTTGGGTGATCTTGTGAATGTCTTCCTAAGACAACATTTAGAAATGAAGTCTGAGACAACCTGAAAGTAGTCTGCATTTTTATGTGGAGGGTATAGAAGAGCAACTTCATTGTTGGTTTTGAAGGTGATTTCATCAATGTTGAAATCAACTTGGGTAGTAGACTCAAAAGGAATAGGGCACTCTGGTTGATCCTGTTGTGGGATTTGTTCTTGTGTTTATGATTATGTCTTTTTTGTTGAGTAAGGTTTTAAAGGTCTGATATGTTTTGATTGTTTTAGTGTGTGTTCTTTATTAGAGATGTTTTTGTAAAAAGTGACTTGTTAAAGAGTGATGTTTGGGTTGCATGATATTTGTGATTGTTTTAAAAAACTTTTCAAAAAAGGTTATATCTTTTTGAAAGATATAAGAATTTTGAGAGGTTTTTAGGGTTTTATTTGCACGAGTGCAAAATTTTTCATTTAATGAATGTTAGCGAAAGTGCTTTTTGACACCTAGAACAGTGAACAGCCGTATGCTCGACTACAAAAGTAGGTGAGAGAAGGTGAGGTCATGTTATCGTTTGGAATTTCTTTTTTTAATAATATTAAAAGTAAATGATTTCTTATATAAGAAATCATTTAGATAAAATTATATTAATTTTGAAAATCACTTTTGCTTTTAAACTGACGCTTGATTGATGTTTTAAAAGAGCTGAACTAGGTTCAGGTTTGGTGTTGAGTTATGCTGAACTGATGGAAATCTTTATCAACACCAATGCTTCAGCGAAGGCGACATAACCACACATGATTATGCAAATCCATGAGTGAGACACATGTGATTACTCAGTTACTTCACTCGGGAAAGCTAAAGAATTAGATCAAAACAATGGTGTAATCTTGATCAACACCAATGCTCTAGCGATTCAAATCCATGAGTGAGACACATATGATTGCTCAGTTACTTCACTCGAGAAAGCTGAAGAATACGATCTAGTTAAGGTGTAAAACTGAACTGAAGAGAGTAAATCAATTTTGTTTGGTTCTTGATGTTCACCAATACCAATGCTCCAGAAAAGGCGACAAAACCACATATGCTCAATCAAATCTATGAGTGAGACACAAGTGATTGCTTAGTTAGTTAACTCAATCAAGCTAAAGGTTAATAAGCAAAAAGTGAACTGACACTTAACAACTAAACTTTGTGTTCAGTTTTGGTGGAAATGCTAAACCTTTAGTTTTCTTCATCACTTCTAAAGGTTCAGGTTTTGTATTATCAATGTTCAGCATACCTAGTTCAACAACCAATCTTTTGAAAGTTGGTTCATCCAAAGGCTTGGTAAAGATATCAGCAAGTTGATACTAAGTGGGAATGAAATGTAATTCAATGTCCCCTTTTAAAATATGATCTCGGATAAGTGATATCTGATATCAATATGCTTTGTTCTTAAGTGCAGGACTAGATTGTTTGAGATTGCAATATCACTTGTGTTATCACAAAATATAGGTATCTTCTCATAAATGATGTAATAGTTAGTAAGTTGAATCTTCACCCATAGAATGTTAGCACAACATCCAGCAACAACTACATATTCAGCTTCAGCTGAAGACATAGTAATAAATTGTTGGTTTATAGCACTCTAGCACACAAGTTTGCCTCCTAACAACTGACAAGCACCTGAAGTGCTTTTCCTGTCCATGTTACATCCTTTTAGGTCAAAACTTGACATTTTGGATACTAAAGACCAAGACTGGGAGTACCTTCCAGGTACCCAAAAATTCTCTTTATAGCAATAAGGTGGGATTCCTTAGGATTTGCTTGATATCTTGCACAAAGACAAGTTGAGAATTAAATATCAGGTCTGCTTGCAATTAGGTACATTAGTGAACCAATCATACCTCTGTACTGAGTCTCATTCACAGATTTGCCATTAAGATCAGGTCCTAAGTTATTAGGGGGTACCATTAGAGTTTTCACTGATGAACCATTTATGTCATACTACTTCAGCAGATCCTTAACATACTTTTTCTGGGTTGATTAAAATGCCTCTTTCAGATTGTTTAATCTGAAATCTAAGGAAATAGGTGAGGATATCCATCGTGCTTATTTCATATTTTTAAGTCATCAGTTTGGAAAACTGCTTGCATAATTTTGTGCTGGTTGACCCAAAAATAATATCATCAACATAGATTTGAACTAGAATCACATCAGTTTGGGTTTTGTAGACAAACAATGTGTTGTTTATCTTTCCTCTCACAAACTTATGTTCTATGAGGAAGGTTGATAGGGTTTCATACCATTATCTTGGAGCTTGTTTAAGTCTATAAAGGGCTTTGTCTAATTTGCAGATATGGTTGGGGAACTCACTACTCTCAAAACCTAGAGGTTGTTTGACATAAACTTCTTCTTTCCATTTTCTAGTTAGGAAAGCACTTTTTACATCCATATGATAGAGTGTGAAGTTCATGTAGGTGGAAAAGGCAAGAAAGATCCTAATTGCTTCAAGTCTTGCAACTAGAGCAAAGGTTTCATCATAGTCTATGCATTCTTGTTGATTGTAGCCTTGAGCTAGCCTTGCCTTGGTTTTGATTACAATGCTAGTTTCATCCCTTTTGTTTCTGAATACCTATTTAGAGCCAATTATGGTTTTACCATAAGGTGTAAGAACTGATAAGGTGTCATTTTATACACTTTTTTAGAGTAATTTAATCCCTTAAATCATGCAAATATGCCTAAAATACATGCTTAATCTTTTCTTTTAGTGTTTTTGGCATTTGGGAAGCTCATGGAGGATATACACGTGACTTAGACTCATTTAGGAAGAAGCGAGACAAGATTGCAGCTTTACAACGAAGTGGTTTCAAGAATATGCTCATAGAGTCTGGAGATGGTGTCGTAATTTCCTAGCGACCCCGTCAGAACATACAAGAGACAACATCAAGAAAAGTGCGACGGCGTCAGAACGTAATCGCCTCAATGGAAACCCTAGCATATTCGGCGAAGCGACGACGTCAGAAATCTTGCGACGCCGTCGCGACCTGTTTCCTATATATACAAACTCAATTTTAGGGTTTTAAGTGTGGAACTTGTGTACAAATTTTGAGATACGATTATTATTATTAGGGTTCGGGTGTAGTAGCTTTTAGGGCCTAAAAACCCTCTTGTATCACCCTTTAACTCATGTTTTAATCAAGTGAAGTCATTTATCCTTTAATCTTTCAATATGTCTATGTGTTGTCTGATTATTATGTTCATATCGCTTATCTTAACATGCTAGGCTATATCCTTTAGTAATTGTACTTATGATTGGCATAAAACTTAGGTGTAGATCCTTTAAATTTTGCTTCTTGTGGATGGGATTTGCGCGATAGGCCTCTAGAAAACTGGCTTAAAAAATATTACCTTAAGGCATAGACGGCTAGGGAAATGCGCGTGTGGTAGAAAGATTACACCATCAGTAACAGTCTTTCATACTACCTCTACCCCTAATATGGTTATCCCTCTAAAGTGTTTTAAATGCATGTTACTGTACTCTTAGTGGCTTGTAATAGTCTTCATACTACCTTACCGGTGTATTGCCTTAACGGAATATTACATAGACGGCGAATTCATGTAATCTGTTCATGACCTAGGAAATACTTACACAGATCATCACAAGTGTGACAAAGCAATATGATTAGGAGAAACAACCTGAGGATTAGTACATGATTAAGTAAATACGTTTGTTTATCATACGAGTTCCCACCAAAGTAGTTTAGATTTAATTTTAGTTTAGTTAGTTTAAAACCAAAACCAGAATTTTACTTACTTTCCATAAAATATAAAAATACAAAATAATCCTCTTTCAACCCCTTAGATCTTAGTTAGGTTTAGTTTGAGCCATCACACGCTATTCCCCTAGAGAACGATAACAACCCATGAGTCCTTGCTATACTACACTGCAATGATTAGGTACTCTGCCTAGGGGATTGTAAAACTCTTTGCGAGTTCACAAGACCTGCATCAAGTTTTTGGCGCCGCTGCGTGGGGAATAGTATAGGTCTCGAATTTTATTTAGCTTTGTTCTACTCGCTTGATTCTTATCGAGTGAGATTTTAATTTCTGTCAATTAGCTTTCTTTAGTCTATCTTTTCTTTGTGTCATTTGTTTTGTAAATTTTTTTTGTTAACCTCCATGGAAAACGAAAATCATGTCCGCACCTTAGGAGACTATTCCAGACCTAGCCACGAGGGCTATCGATACACCATTGAGCTCCCCGATAGGAACAATGTGGTGCCTCTGCGATCCGACACCATCCCGTTGGTGCAAAACAAATACTCATTCCACGGACTTTAATCCGAGGATTAAAACCAACATCTTAAGGATTTTCTAACAATTGGCTTGAATGTCTTCCAGCAAGATCCATCTCCACTTGGGAGGATCTTACTACTCGTTTCGATGCTCCAACAACATCATGGTGAATATCTCTCTGAAGCATAGACTCGTTTCAAGGACTTACTCTAAAAAGTCCCTCATCATGGCATCGACCTTTTGCTCCAAGTCCAAATCTTTATGACCATGTCAATCCCGCCACAAGGCGAACCATCGATCAAGCGGCCGATGGTAAGCTACATGACAAAAATGCCAAAGAATCCTGGGCACTATTAGAGGACCTCGCCCTCTATGACAACGAAAGATGGAATGACCTAAGGGACTTTGCTAAACCGGTCAAGGAAATCTCTTTGCCTTAAGATGTCCCGAGTACATCCGACCGTCGTCTCATTGAGGTAGAAAATCAAGTCCAAAGCTTAATGGAAGCTCATCTTTCTCTTAACCCACCCGTTCAAGTGAACATAATCACTTCTTCATGTGAGATTTGCAGTGGTCCTCACGACACTCAATATTGCATGGAAAATCCCGAGCAAGCTTTTGTTGATTACGCATCCTCGTATATAGACGAAGTGGGAGGAAAGTGGTACAATTTTAAACCTGAGCAAAACAATCTTGGTGACACCTATAATCCGTCATGGAAAAGTCACCCAAACCTTAGGTGGAGGTAACCTCAGAATTCTCAAAATAATTTTTCAAACCCACCTAATCATTTTCAGCCCGACGGTTTGAGTCGCCCCTTCAACAACAATCCTCAAAATTTTAACAATCAATCAAATCTAGAAGGGCTGGTGTCTAACTTTATGGCATCTCAAGACGCTAGATTGTCTAAGTTTGAAGCTGATTTCAAACAACAACAAAACAAGATGACCAATAAGATCGACACATTCTTGAAGGCCATCAATGATTGAATGACGGGAACACTCCCAAGTGATACGGTCAAGAACCCAAAACTGAATGTTAATTCCACCTTTTCAATTTTATCTGCTCGTTGTTACCCAACAGAAGATCCCCAATGCTCATCACGTATCCACAATTCAATCAATGCCATCAAATTATGTTTCAAACAAACAATTGAATCTCAAAAAGACCAACCTCATGTTAAAACATTAACGGTTAGTGAAAATAGAGTACCTCGAAACAAAGGAATTAAAAGTCCTTCAAAGTTATTCTCTTCAAAATACCAATCCCAATCATCTGTAGGAGAATAAAATAGGAGCTCCTCTTTCACCAAGCGCGTCTATTTCATCAACGCAATCACCATCATAATAAAAGAGGACGAATCTAGAGAAGCGGTGCCATATAAACCGACGCGACCAAGGACAATGATCGTAACATAGTTTTTGAAGAGAAGGAAAAAGTAAAGGAAGGGTTAGGGGGCTCTAAACTAAAATTTAAAGAAGGCGAATCGCGGGACATAAAACGGAATGATTTGAATGATGGGATGTGTGAAGAAACGAAGGAAAAGGAAAGAGAGGAGTCAAAGGAGGAAGTTGAGGAAGAACTCAAAGAAGAAGAGGATGACCCAAAATACTTTGACACCTTCCCCACCATAGAAGAGTTTGTATCTAAAAACATAGAGGGGAGGGGGGGGTGAATACGTTTCTGATTAAAATCTAAAAACGTTTGTATCAAATCCCTGATCAATCGTGACGTAATATGAAAAGTACCAAATATGATTTATGACTATATGAAAGCATAGAATAACCAAGTAGTCACAACATAATTATAAACATCAAATCACAACACAATCACAAGCATAAAATAAATAGAGAGCGATAAATAAAATAGAGAGCAAACCGAACACGATGATTTATAGTGGTTCGGTCACGGAGCTCCTCTCCGCCCTACTCCACTCCCCGAGTACCCAACTCGAGAGTTACTTCACTAGATCAACAAGCTCCCTTCTTGGCGGAGAAAACCTTACACAACGTTGCTTACACTTTATCCGGTACTAAGCTAAATACCGAGTCCTAACACCGGTAGAACCAACCCATCGTCGCTTACAATTTATCCGGTACAAAGCTAAATACTGGGTTCTTACACAAAGGGTAGAACAACCCAAAATCGCGTTATGTTTTATGGCCCAACATAACAAACCTTGTGTTTTATGGCACAAACACATAAACCATCTAGTCTAAATGAAATCATACAAAGAGATGATACAAATTTGTATGTAATAATGATCTAAGACAAATGTGTCTAATGCATTTGAATGCCTAATCTAAATGAGCTTCCAATGTTAGGAAGCCTTTAAAAGGATGATGATGATGAGATCTCCAATCTTGTAGATCTACATATGGGTATGCTTGGTGGTGGATGGAAATGGAAAGATCTTCAAGGCTTGCTTTGGTGGATCATAGTAAAAGTATGCTTACAACAAAATGAATGTTAGAGCATTATGATCATATGCAAAAAAATGAAAATGATTAATGAAGGTGTTCCTACATATCTAAATGGCTGGAAACTAGAGAGAAAGTATGTGTGAAAGGGATGAGAAAATGGTGAGATTTGGCTTGCTATTTATAGGCAACATTCTGGCACTGTAGCTCGGTTCTGCCGGTTCCATTGTAGAATGGAACCGGCCAATGTTCCTGAAGGGAACCGACCTACAGTAACCAAATCCGGATTTTGGGATAAAAAATCTTATGCAGTCTTCAAATATTATAGCTAGATTTGGAAAGATATGATGTGATAATACATAAAGGTCAACTATATGTATGATGTCATGCATGATGTAAAATACATTTTATAATTTATTTTTACTTGAGTAAACTTGTGTATGTAAAATAAAAAGTTTAGTTGAAGCTTGCCAAAATAGAGTTTACTTGTTTAAATAAAGTACTTGTAGATGCAAAATGTGAAATGAGGTTTGATCATAATACAACATAACAAACATGTACGAACCTGTGTTGTAACATACGAAGGCTCTAAACGTCGAGATGTAATGATGTATGTTGACACGATATATGATTACGAGTAACTTGTACATTTAATGTTATATATTACAAGTAATATATATTTTGTCATTATCATAACAAAAAAGAATGTGTAGATTAAATATCGTAATATTTGCACTAACAATCTCCCCCTTTTTGATGATGACAAAATATGTAAACGTAATATATATAGTGAATGTAAAAGTTACTTGTATCCCCGTAATACCTTTTACATTTTTCTCCCCTTTTGTCGAAACAAAAAGGGTGTGTCCCTGGAGGTTAACTTCAATTCTCCCAGAAAAGGCGAGCTTGCATCATCCCTAGTGAAGTTAAAATGTCTACTCAAACGCCTTATATTTGTGCATCCCCTGGGTAATTGTCCTTGGTTTATTGCGGGTCAATGGATCATATTTGAAAGCTAAGCCTACAAAAATGTTAGTTCCGTGCAATATGTAAGAATATATAACTATATGATAAAGAAAATGGCATCTTCCTTTTGGTCGAAACGCAAAGGATTGTTGAAGATTAAGAATGATGATGAATGCATGCAAGCTCCCCCTTGACGAGTGCTCCCCCTAGATCAAGGCATCAAGATATGATGAAAAATAATATGTACTCCTTAAATGCTCGACGGAAGCTCCCCCTTGCTCGAGGGTGTCAAGTATGATCCTACAAAACAAAAATTAGTGCAATAACAAGTTTTGTCCTTAGACAAATATGTCATATACAACAACATGTATAGACGACTCAATATGATTTCTTGACAAATGCTCCCCCTTGCTCGAGGGCGTCACAAATGAACCAACAAAATGAAAAATGAATGATGCAAACTTCATCCTTGGATGAGTAAGCCATATACCACGCGGTGTATATGCTTGAACCTACAAAAGAAAATTTAGTGTAATTTCGTCTTTCGAGGAAGTCATATAAAACAAGATGTATATATGATGCAATATGATTCTCTAAAACTAGAATGCAATATGATTTTCCAAAAGAAACTCTTAGAAAAGTAAAATAGAAGTAAAATAATGTCAAAGAGTATAATCCTACTACTTGCATCATCGAGGTTGGTTTTAGTGGCGAGGTTGTTAGAGATTGTAAGGACATGTTTGAGAATGAGACGCATTTCATTACGAAATTCATTTGGCTTATGACAACATAGGGAAGTGAGCTTATGGGATATGTGGATGACTCGGAGATGCCTATGTATTGTGGAAGGTGATTTAACCATCATGGGTTGTATTGGTTGTGAGTTACTAGTAGGTTGTGGTTGTGGTGGTGGCGGAAGGATTCATGATGATTCTTCTTGTAGGAGAGACTCGGTGTAAGACTCAATTTTGATAGAAGTAAAAGGGTTTAACTCTAAACCTTACCTTGTTGGGTTGATGAAGCAATGGAGGTGCTAGACATGGCAATTTTGTGAGAGTGGCGAAAGATGGTGATGACAATGCAAGCAACTAACAATGTATGTTTATTAGTAAAGTGGTGATGATGAATATGCATGAATGTAATGAAAGAGATATGGATTAAGGTATGATATATGTGCGAATGAGCACAAATTATCTTGATAAGGAAATCGATCTTAATCGACCTACACAAATCCAAAAGAGTTAGTAGAGGATAGAAGCAAGAATATCATTTCACAACATGATAGTTCAAACATTTATACCAACAAGTACGAAAGAAAACTTGTTCAAGTATTATCACACGAATGACTTAACAAGTAGACACATAGATAGACATGTATATGAACAAAACATGTTTTCAAATAGACACACAAATAAGAAAAACTAAAAGGATGAGGTCATATGATGCAACTAGCTTAAACAAGGCATGGTACGCGTTCGAAAAACATTTGATATGAGAAATAAGAATATTCATACAAGAGCATGTTCCAAGTAGTTCAACCAAACACAAGCATAAGGAAGAAGATCATTTAGATTAGAAAATCAATTGCACTAACAATGATGCGAAGGATATGCGACAAAGGAGACAAATAGGCACGAGCTCTCTTATTGCATTTGAGTTCGTTTATTTATGAAAGATAAGTATCAAATTTGTTATATTGTTCCATCGCTTGTTTGTCGATTTTGGTTCTTAATTAAAATAATGTGGCTTCAAAAGGAAGATCCTAGACTTCTACAAGTATATCAAAAATACATAACATAAGAGCAAAAGTAGCAAATAAATCATGTGGCAATGTCATATAAGGGACAAGATGCAAAGATCATGCAAACCATGTTTAAGCATGTATAAACTAGGACATTATACGAATAGATTTAGGATAGCCAACAAGGAACAAGAACTATCAAACATAGATATATCCATATCAAAATCATCATGTATCAAAATGACAAATTATGAGATCATATGAGACATCATATAAGAGACAAAATATGTAAGAATCATGTAAGTCATGTTTAAGCCTCAACATTTAGTATTACAAATATAAGCATGAAAGCATTTTAAGAACGAAACAAAACCTTTCTTAAGGATTACACATTTTTTTAATTAGTCGAATAGTTATCAATCACTAAGATAATGACAAAGCAAATAATCAAACAAGAACACATAATCAACACATATATATTCAAAGCGAGATGAAATGATAGACTAACAAAGGAAAGATCATATTTACAGCTAGTATGGAAAATGAAGCATTAGTGGTGTTTGGGAGATGGGGAACAAGATGGTGAACTACTGGTTAGGAGGATTGACAAGATGAAATGACAATGTCACAATGTGTAGATAAATTTAACGAAGTATTTTTGAAATGCCCCATTTTTCTTAAAAAAATATTTAGAATTTTGGCGAAAACGCCATGATAAAAAAATTGTCTTTTGTTATTATACTAAAAGTTGATAATAGTATTTTACAAATCCACTGAGACCATCTTTACATGAAGCTAGGCTCAATTATATTTAAAGTGACGGGTGGCACAACTCCTAATTTCATATGATTGATTTTATGCAAAATTCCTAAAATGACCCATTTTATACAAAACTTGTTGTTTTAATCTTATACACGGCTAAAATGACCGAAACTTGACTTCCATATCTTGAAATAACATGAAAACCGTGTAGGCACTAACTTCCTAAACTCAGGCTGTTCGGCAAGTGGTATGTAATTACTACAGTTTGATATTTAGAGTATGTAATTTGGAACAATTACTTTTGAATGGGTTATCATACTATCGTTCGGGCTATCATAATTTAGAGGTCATGTAGTGAACGTATGAGGAGCCAGGACACTTTAAATCGTAAATCCACAACTCGTCGATACGACACCCCGGAGAGGCCTCATATGATTATGAAATTCCCTATTAATATAGTACTTGGTATTTATAAGTTATATGTGAAGGAGTAATTAACGAGAACTTCCAGAATTTATTCTTAAAATACATGCTTAAATATCAAAGACACACTTGGTCTAAATGAACCGCGGAATAGTTCTTTATGGGTTTTGCCAAACACTAGTTTTGACCCGTTTTAACCAAAACAATAACTTATTACTTTGACCCGCTTTTGAAAAGTATTTTAAAGACTACAACAAGACATCATTACACTTCATCTTTACTTGAGTATTTCGGATGAAACATTCAAGTTGCCAATCCCACTTTGATGAGCATAATTTTTATCATAATTTTTTTATCAAAACATTTTACTAGCATACTTAGTCTTATTTTCAATGTTTGATTAAGAAATTGAGATGATGCGAGAAGTTGACATAGCAAAAACAAAGGAAGAGATATATGCCTATATGGGGTGCACGAGACCTAGCTTAAGCCTTATTGTGCAAAAACATGAAGACGACAAACAAACACATAAATATCATGGCATCTCAAACAACAAGATCACATATAGGATGCAAAAAGTATATGATACTAAATAAGATGCAACAAGTAATCATATATCATATAACACATTATAATCATATCATGACTAATATGAGTTGACAAAACATTTACAAAAATACATTTTTGACACATATAGGAGTTAACCCAAACACTCCTTTAGAAACCGTATTATTTCTTTTAAGAATCTAAATTGTCATACAAGAGAAGGAACATACAAGACATGTTTGACATTTATGTTTCATAAATAAGCAAGCTCAAATGCAATGAGAGATAAGCATACAATCATCATATAGGCGTAATGCAAACTAGAACGACTAATCATATAACATATCATACAAAAAAATCTTTTCGCCTTGCGATGAGTATGACGATGTATACCAAGCTTGATTAATGGCCAAATTACTTTATTTTAAAAGAAGGATGTATCAAAGTTCATAGGATACCAACCAAAATTTCCCGACTCAAAGATTTGAGTTTCTATGTTAATACGAAACTTGAAATTTTGGACACTTTGTGGTATTTTGAAAATTCAACTTACTTAAACTTATAATCAGTACCTCTAACCCACTTTATTAGAAACTAGACTCAATTATCTTCGAAACGGTAGGTGGCACGACTTGTACAGATTTACGGTTAAGTTTTTATGACCTTTTGATGTTGATCAAAAATCTGAAAAATTTCTGTTGAACCAGCTCGCCAAAACAGAACCGGCTTTAATAACGAACAGAACCGCCTTTAATAATGAACAGAACCGCTGGTCTGATCGATTTTTACAAAAACACACATTTCGACCCGACTAAAAGGTTTAACATTTGGTAGGCTTTAAGGTAAACTTATATAATAAATTTTAGACATTATTCAAGCTCGTATAACAACGATTTTCATGAATCAAGACTTCTAAGTATAAAGCAATGACATACTTTTCATATTAAGTCCCGCTTTTCGAAAAAATTGATACATGGATCATACTCGGTTTTCAAAACCATTTGTTTTGAAAACTAGAGCCACGTGGCTTTGATACCAATTGTGGAAAACGTAGAGGGGGTGAATACGCTTCCGATTAAAATCTAAAAACGATTGTATCAAATCCCCGATCAATCGCGACATAATATGAAAAGTGCCAAATATGATTTATGACTATATGAAAGCATAGAATAACCAAGTAGTCACAACATAATTATAAACATCAAATCACAACACAATCACAAGCATAAAATAAATAAAGAGCGATAAATAAAATAGAGAGCAAACCAAACACGATGATTTATAGTGGTTCGGTCACGGAGCTCCTCTCCGCCCTACTTCACTCCCTGAGTACCCAACTCGAGAGTTACTTCACTAGATCAACAAGCTCCCTTCTTGGCGGAGAAAACCTTACACAACGTTGCTTACACTTTATCCGGTACTAACCTAAATACCGAGTCCTAACACCGGTAGAACCAACCCATCGTCGCTTACACTTTATCTGGTACAAAGCTAAATACCGGGTTCTTACACAAAGGGTAGAACCAACCCAAAACCGCGTTATGTTTTATGGCCCAACATAACAAACCTTGTATTTTATGGCACAAACACATAAACCATCTAGTTTAAATCAAATGATACAAAGAGATGATACAAATGTGTATGTAATGATGATCCAAGACAAATGTGTAATGGATTTGAATGCCTAATCTAAATGAACTTCCAATATTAGGAAGCCTTCAAAAGGATGATGATGATGAGATCTCCAATCTTGTAGATCTACATATGGGTATGCTTGGTGGTGGATGACAATATCTTCAATCTTGTAGATTCGCATATGGGTATGCTTGGTGGTGGATGGAAATGGCAAGATCTTCAAAGCTTGCTTTGGTGGATCATTATAAAAGTATGCTTACAATAAAAATAAATGTTAGAGCATTATGATCATATGCAAATGATGAAAATGATTAATGAAGGTGTTCCTACATATCTAAATGGCTGGAAACTAGAGAGAAAGTATGTGTGAAAGGGATAAGAAAATGGTGAGATTTGACTTGCTATTTATAAGCAAAATTCTAGCACTGTAGCCTGGTTTTGCCGGTTCCATTGTAGAATGGAATCGGCCAGTGTTCCGAAAGGGAACTGACCTACAGTAACCAAATCCAGATTTTGGGATAAAAAATCTTATAAAATCTTATGCAATCTTCAAAGATTATGGCTAGATTTGGAAAGATATGATGTGACAATACATAAAGGTCAACTATATGTATGATGTCATGCATGATTTAAAATCCATTTTGTACTTTATTTGTACTTAAGTAAACTTGTGTATGTAAAATAAAAAGTTTAGTTGAGGCTTGCCAAAATAGAGTTTACTTGTTTAAATAAAGTACTTGTAGATGCAAAATGTGAAATGAGGTTTGATCATAATGCAACATAACAAACATGTACGAACCTGTGTTGTAACATACGAAGACTCGAGACGTCGAGATGTGATGATGTATGTTGAGACAATATATGATAACGAGTAACTTGTACATTTAATGTTATATATTACAAGTTATATATATTGTCATTATCAAAACAAAAGAGAATGTGTAGTTTAAATATCATAATATTTGCACTAACAGAGTTAAGTTATTACGAATGGATTTTGAAAAATCCTCGACCTCCTTGGGTTAGTGCTAAGATAAGAACAGGAAATCAGAACAACCTAAAAATCACGTGCATGATTGGTCAATTTCTCAAGGAACAAGCTTATATTGATTTAGATTCACCAATTAATGTAATGTCTTAGCTTAATTACCGCTGGATCACGAGTGAAGGGTTAAAGTCAAGAAGGAAATTGTCAAATCCTGAAAAAATTTGTAACTTTGTAGGAAGAGTTAAAGTATTAAAGGTTTTTGTAGGAAATTTCACTTACGAATGTGATTTTGTTGTGTTAGAAGACACCACTGGTGTTATTGATCATTATATAAGAAGTATGGTGTTGGGGAAGCCGTTTGTAGAAGCATCTGGCCTGTTTATGATAAAGGTAAAGGAACGGTCATGTTTGGAAAGGATAACGAAAGAATTACATTTAAGATGCCTCATAGAATGGACAGATTCAAACACATAGAGAATTTAAAAACCGATAACATACCACCTTTCGTTATACCAGATGGTGATAGTAACCAGGAAAGAACCCTTGATTCCGATAGCTTGACTTTAGGGCCCGCGTATAGGCGAGACAAGAATGCGACCAAAGCTATCCAATGCCTTATTAAAATGAAAAATAGGACAAACGAAGGAGGAGTCACGTTACAAGACTCGTTAAATAAAGAAAAGCGCTTTTTAGGTGGCAACCCAATCGATTTATTTTCTCGCATTTTAGGTGTGTCGTGTGTCTTATTCTTATTGTTTGTTTTATTATGTTTGAATTATTTGTGATCATGCGTTGTTTTGTCTTTAACTTTGTCTTAATTTCAATCAAAGGTATTTTGCATCAAATAATGTGGGGGAAAATATCCGGTTTATAAGAACCATTTCAAACATATAAAATAAATTATTTAGATTAATTCGCGTCTTGTGTCATGTTTGTGCTAATAATTTTCGTGATTTATGTAGTATTTTTTTCTAGGAAATAACTAATAGGAATTGCGTGCTAAATTCTTTTTCCAAGAAAACAAATGTGATATCTTCACAGTGTTTGGACACGGCGTCAGGATTTTTCATGACGGCGGCACGTCTCCAGAACTGTGAAATTTGAATTTTCAATTATTTTTGAAAAATTAATTTTTTATAATTTCTAGAATTTGTAATTTTCCTAAACCTTACAGAAAGGCACGATTTAATTTAGCATAATCATCCTATCTTTATTGGTTTCATAGTGTTAAAATTTTGAAGAACACATTGGTATTGATATGCTTAAGTTTTTAGCAGCCATTTTTTGAACGGATCAAGGTTATGATATTAACCAACCTGCTCTGATACCACTTGCTGGTCCTTGACAATCATGTAATATCTGATCATATTACCACGAGACCCATTTGGCTAACTAATAACATCATTTGTACTTTTCAACGTTTATAAATCTTATTAGAAATGAATCAAAGATTTACAAGTGCACTCGGTTGTTTGCGAACCAACAACCAGGATATTGAATGACAAATAAAACTCTTATTGTTCATAGCTTTGCTCATGAACCAATGGGAGGAGAACCCTATCACTATAATATTACATTGTGTGTTTTCTGTGTAAGAATCATTTTCTATCTCTAACTACTAGCCACATATATACAGTGGGAAAGTGAAGCTTCCTTGAGAAGCTTCACTAAAGTATTAAAGTAATAGTTATTTTAACTATTAGCTATAAAGCTACTTTAATACTTTATGTCTTCTTTTTTGCAACCTTTAATAAAGTACAAGTCGTCATTTTGTACTTTTTGTCTTTTATGCTTTTTGCCAAATAGGAAGTTCTCGCCGGTATCTTTGGTCTTCACTTCAGAGATGGTCTTCGGGAATCAGTGAGCCATTTGCCAATACTCACTGACTCCATCATCCTGATCTTGGTTCTTTCTTCACTCGCTCAGGTCCGCCTCAGGTTATGATGAGTCTTTCTTCTAGACTCTGAAGAACATCTTGATGATGACTCGCTGAACTTATTTAAGTTCAGCGACTTGATTTCTACTTATGATATATTTCATACAAATCATATACAAGGGATAATTAGGCTCTGAATTAGCCCAACATATAGATATACGTTTCATGATAAATAAAGTTCGTTATATAAAAAAAGTCGTAAATATGTAAAAGTTCAAAGTTGTTTAAGTAACTTTTCGCATACTTGATGGTGCGTTTTGTAAGTTTTTTTACCTCGAGCGTCGTGAGGTTTTTTTTAATATAATAAATCTTAAAAAGCACGCATCCGAAGTACTGGGGTTTAATATAAAGCGAGGTTTGTAATACGCGTGTCGTCGCGAAGCGCGCAAGACTAACTCTGCAACGAACAGATAACCCCAATGACTGTTTTCGTAAATTTTTGCTAATTTTTTTTACGAAAATAGTCCTGAGGTTAGCGTTTCGTTGCAAAGTTAGTCACTAAGGACTAACTTTGCAATAGACCAATAACCTCAAAGACTATTTCCGTAAATATTTTAAAAATATATATTAAACTTTAACATTTTTTATAAAATTATACGTATGTCAGAAGCATTGCAATATTACATAAAAAATAGCTTACACGTTGCTCAAACAGGCAACGGAATTAATATTTTTCGACTTAGTAAGGTGTGACATATGAAGCTTTTTAAGTTAGAGTTGTTAAATGTGTTGCAACCTTAACATATAAAAACAAAGGTTAAACTTTGCTTAAACCCACACGTCATAACTGTTGGAAGGTGAAACTGTGTGTTTATTTCATTATCATTTGATACAATATATAGGGATTACAAGATAAGAATGAATACAGATAAGAATGAATGACAAGTGAATAACTAATGCATGATAGATAATTGTCAATTAGACAATTAATGCTTGATAGATAATTGTCAATTTGTCCGGTTAAATATACTTATCTGTATTCATTCTTATCTTGTAATCCCTATATATTGTATCAAATGATAATGAAATAAACACACAGTTTCACCTTCCAACATGATATCAGAGCAGGTCTGATCCTCAGACCGAGGTGGCTATGTTGAGCCGCCTCCCTTACGCCACCCAGTCAAACCATCTCCTCAAAAAAAATGTTTGTTTTATTTTTAAAACGTGCTAAGGTCACGAGTTGTTAAAACGTGCTAAGGTCACGAGTTGTTAAAACGTGTTAAGGTCACGTTCGTGCTAAGGTCGCGAGTTGTTAAAATGTGCTAAGGTCATGTTCGTGCTAAGGTCACGAGTTGTTAAAACGTGCTAAGGTCACGTTCCTGTGCTAAGGTCACATTTTGTTTATTTTTCTTTTTCTTTTCAGGTTTACTATTCCAGTCCAAGCTTTCGCGTTTTCGTCGCTCGGACTGCGAGAGAGTGTTAACCGGACAAATTGACAATTATCTATCAAGCATTAATTGTCTAATTGACAATTATCAATCAAGCATTAATTGTCTAATCGACAATTATCTATCATGCATTAGTTATTCACTTGTCATTCATTCTTATCTGTATTCATTCTTATCTTGTAATCCCTATATATTGTATCAAAGGATAATGAAATAAACACACAGTTTCACCTTCCAACAATAACTTGAACTTGCAAGTACGGGATGGGTCAAAACACCATTTAAGCCAAGAAGTAATTAACCCCTTTACGCTATTAGAAATCCAAATATACGAGATGACCCGGAGCTCATCACAAATGGTTGTTAGGTTTGATACTTTGTTCTCGAAAACTCTCTTGTTCCTAGCTCTCCACAAGAGGTCAATCATCGACCAACAAACTGCTTGCCATAAAGTCTTTTGCTTATTGTTGAAGTTAAATTGACCTGTATGATTCAAGATGTCATCTATATAACCCAAATTCCACCACTTGAAAACACTATCCCAACCACTCTCATTACTCGAGAGCAATGGTCCACGGTTTCAATTTCGTTCCCACAATGTGGGCATATAGTAGAGTTAAGGTCCATATCAAGGTGCTGAAACCTCTCATATCCCGAAAGCCTCTCATGATCTAATAATGTGCCTAGTTTGCTTTTCATAATTAAGTGCATGTCATATTTATACGAAACTCTCAAATTATTTTGAGAGTTACCATTGTTCCAAAGATCTCTTTAAGGTAGTGATACAAACTGCTTTTAACTTTTTGGCTCTTTTGGAAGCAAATTATTTGCTCATGAGAGAGAAGGACATTATTTTGAAAGGCAAGAAGAAACTAGCAACATGCTAAACGATCCTCGATAACCTTGACACAAATCACATACCACATACGATTCCACAGTACCCGAAATAAACTCATGACTCTAAACTCAACACTTTGATATCCAAATGATACTCACATCGACCCTTGATAATCTTGACACAAACGACTCCACAATGAGCCTGAACAAACTGATGACTATATATATAAATCTTATCTCCAAAAGACCCTTACATTTGATAATCCATGTAATGATTCATTTCAAATTGTATAGTTATTTGCCCGACTAATTGCTTGGGTTTCTGTTGTAGTTTTTGTCGACTAATTTATATTTAATAAGTTAGCGTCAACTTAAATTTATCAACTTGCATGATTCAAAAAAATGTGTGAATTGATGGAAACACTTTAATTTCAAGTGTCTTTTAACATCATTCATTGTCCACTTTACTAGGAATAGTTACCGCAACTCTCTTGAACCAGTGGGTCACCAACTGAAGTAAATAAAATTCGAGACTCGAACCCATGACCTTTTATCCACAAAATCTCTTCGGTTGACCTATGCGTTTTTTAAAAATAAGTACCACACTGTTAACAATTATTCAATTCTAACGTCGCACGATAAGTCTGGCTAATTCCTACATTTTGAGTAGAAAAACAATGAAACTGCCTAGCTAGTTCACTTTTTAACTAAAAATAGTAGAAAAAAATATCACTATCTAGTTACTTTGTTGGTAATTTTAGTGTTATCAACTATTTTATGTGATTCTGATTTACTATAGATCAATGGAATTTCATATTATGCTCGGATACGAGTTAGGGAAGTACAAAATGCACACTCGTTTAAGCAAATATGTTTTCACTGCGACAAAGACGCAGGGGTCAAAGAGTTGCGCCCATCGGGGTCAAGGGGCAGCGCCCTTTGTTGGGGTCCCGCTCCCAAGTGAGCAGGCGGGGTCAAGGGGCGACGCCCCTCATTGGGGTCTGGGGGCAACTATTGGAAAATGGTTTTTTACAAAATGATTTTTGCAAACTTTGGACATTATGAAATATATGTATATGTTATATATATTTATATTAGCTTGTGGTTTTGCGTTCTCCTCGAAGAGAGTTTTGCAATGAGCTAAAGTATGTCCAAAGTGGAGTTAATATGAATGAGATATCGTGTCTCAAAGTGGGACACGTGAAACACAAAATCTGAAGAAATAGAAGTATCCCACATCGCCCAAAATATGAAGTGGGAAGGTGTGATTCGGGTTCTTTCTAGAATTTTCTGTAAATCTATTTTAGGAATAGATTTAGACTTATTCAACAAGTCTTACAGAATAAGTTTGTGTTAATAAAGATATGAAAATCTGTATTAGTAATAACATATTTGTCTAATTATGGTTGATATTTAAACTTAAAGAACAAGACAAATTTGAGTATAAATATAACTCGAATTCTCATTCGTTTTACAAGGAAAAAACGCAACTCCTCTACAACCAAGTTCCAGCAATCCTTTCGATCACAATCATACCACTGCTTTCGTGATATTTCAGGCAAGTTTGTCAGGTCCTGTTGTACAGCAACTTTGAACGTTGTACCCTGGGAGACAGACGATGAATCTATTTTAAGGGAAGCGTGTCCAACACGTTCCTTGTTCCACGACCTTTTACTGCTTTCTTTATTTGTCGTTCATAATGTATGTCTTCTGCTTCTATCCCCATCCTGTCTGTTTTATTTTCTGTTAATTATTTATTAATTGTAATTTGATTTTATTTTAATAAAAGTGTACATGTTTCCCAACAATCTTAAAACAGATTATGTGTAACAGAATTAAAAACACTTTTGTTAAATCGGATTAATTATTATTAACATATTTTATATCTGTAAACTGTTTTCTATCAAAACCAAGATGAGTTTCTTTGGAAATCAGTTTTAATTAAACATAATTTTAATTTACAAATTTGGAAATATAGATCTATAATGATTTTTAAAAGCAGTTGTTCAGATCAGTTTATTTTGAAACCAAGATTGAGTTTTTATTAAACTGATCTAGTTGATTCATTGAAACCAAGATTGAATTTCTTTGGAGTAGATCCGGTACAAGGTTATAGAAATCAAGATTGATTTTCTTGGATACCGGTTTATAACAATTTATTTAACTGTTTGTGTTGATCTTTCAGGATGACAAACACGATTGTGACTACTCCTGTAAATATAATTACTAGCATGGTTGTAAATCATAAAGAATTTAGATTTATTGAAACCAAGTAAAATTTCTTTGAAACATATTTCATAAAATGCAAGTTGTTATTTTATTAGATAACTGTAACATGTTCAATGAAATCAAAAAAAGTTTATTTGAAACAAGGTATTGATAATTATACAAGTTATTATTAACTATCGGATTATATAAATCATTTTTACTAAATTAATGGAAGTGTTTGTTTGACTTGTCTAGTTTATTTTAAACCGGGTCGAGCTTAATTTTTAACTAGATATAATTTTGAAATCTTTTGAAGTTTAAAAGTATATCTATAGAAACCTTGTTTAGTTTCTTTAGAAGAGTAGATTTACTGAAACCTTGTTGAGTTTCATTGTAGAAATAGATCATGTGAAACATATCTATTAAGATCTTCTTAATGAAAATTGACAACATCATATTCCATATGTGTTTTTTGTTAACACATTATGTAATAGGTGATATTGTTTAATTGTTTTAATCGAAATACTTCTTTTAAAACGCTTTTGTATAACGGATCTTACAAAACATTAGTGTTTTAAACAAAAGGCGAATTAAAATCGTTTGTTAAGAAACACTTGTGATTAAGCATGTTGTTAATAGTACCAAAATTAGTTTCAAACTAATCATGAGACCTCGTATTAACAAAATATTTGGAATGTCACGAGTGACATCTAAATGATCTGCTCCTGAACTTGTTAAAAGGGAGACCGATACTCGAGTTATGTGTACGGTAGATGCTTTGAAGTATTCTGAAACCTTATGTGCCATAACTATGCGTTATATGGTCTGAATGACATGAAAACTAAGGCTATGCGGGAATCCGACCTTAGATAATGGTGGATTATCACTTCGGTATCATGTCATGTATATGGTGATAAGAGTTTGATTAACTCTTTCATTGCAGTTGAGAATGGAGAGAATGATTTTTAGGCAACTCTCCAACTGCTAATATCAAGGAAAAAGGAGATGTGATTCACATGTGAAAAAAAGTCTAAGTTAACCAACGTGTTGCACGTGCCGGAGATTCGTAGGAATCTTGTGTCCGGATAGTTGCTTAATGAATTTTGGCTTTCGTTTTGTGAGTTAACGAATAACATAATTTGAGTCCGTACGGGTTACGCCTTTAAAAATGTTTAAGCTGAATGTATTTTTAAATGGTCATTTTAGCAAAATGAGTATGAATTCAGCTTATTTGATTTTTTTAAATGTATGGCATGGCTGACTTAGACATGTTTTAAATTTTAACTCAATATGTTGTCTAATTAAACTAAATTAGATACCCACTTTTTGTATTGACGCGGACTACAAAATTAAAACTTGTGTTGAAGCCAAATTGACAAGATTGTCTTTTCTCTCGGTTGAACGGAAAATACCTGAACCCTTGATATGATTCACATGGTTTTATGTGATTTGGAATTGATACCTACTAAGGTAGAGAATAGCGAGCACTTCATCATATTTGTTGATGGTGGTACAAAATATTGCTATTGATACTTACTTGAGAGTAAAGATATAGACAAGATTGTTCTATATAAATAAGTTGAGAATCAACTTATTATCGAAAACAAGGTGGTTCGAAGTCATATCGAAGGTGAATATGTGTTTCCATTTTTAAATTTATGTGCTAAACTTAGAATAAGATACAAATTTATTGCTCTTGATACTCCAACAAGAGAATTGTTGAAAAAAAGGAATCGTGCCTTAGAAGATATGGTTAATGTTCTTAAGTCCTGGTTTAAGCCATGTCATGTGGGGGAAAACGATTCTATCGGCTACTTATTTTTTAGGTAAGATCCCTTGTAAAGAAAATAAGATAGTTCTAATAAACTATGGATGAGAAGAAGACTATCATATAAGTATTTACAAATATGGGGGTATCTAGCTAAGATATCCGTATTAAACCCCAAAGTTCAAAAGATTTGACCTGAAAATATGAATTTCATATTCTTAGTATATGCTCATAACAGTATTGCTTATGGTTTCTTTATGTATGTTGATATACACAAGGATACGATAATGGAAAAAAGAAGTGCTTCCTTCTTTGAAAATATATTTCCTTGTTAACGAAGGAAATTAGAAAATCATTTAGAATAGATGACAAAGTTGTCTAAGATCATAGACAACGAGATGATAATGATCTCCAAGATGAGAGATAAGTTATAATTTTAGTTTGTTGAGTTCTTTCATTACAATAGCTAAGGGAGGATCATCTTTAACTTTCACATTCTTTAACTTGCCAGCAGGAGCTGAAGAAGTTTTTAAAGCTGAATAACCTTTTTTGTTATCCTTAGCAGGGGTTGAGGAAGGTTCCAATAAGGTGATACCTTTTAAGGTTTCAGCTTGGAATGTGGGACTTGACTTTAAATATGATTTGATGATCTTTGGTCCAAGGATAGGTTTAGCACCAGCCAGCTTTTCCAGTGGAGGAAGGGGGTGCTACAGACTGAAGATTCGTCTGCTGAATCATAATTAGTCGCTGAAGAGTCAGAGACAACAACTGAATGATCAGTTGTGTTTCTTTGTGACTCATTTGAGGGTACCTTACCAGTATCATGATTTGACTGAGTAGAATCTTCAGCTTCAGATAACTTAGGTTTATTACTACCAATAATAGACACCTTTGAGTTATCTGCTGAAGACTTTACAAAAACCAGGTTTTTTGACCCAAAGCTGGAGGTATCTTTAGTGAGTTAGTCAATTCCTAAGATTTTCTTCTTTTGAGTAGGAATTTGTTCAATGATACATTGATTAACTTTATTAGAACTGTTTAGCCATGTTTCTGTAATAGATGTTAGCTCTTTCAGTAAATTTCTTAAGTTTTGATTCTCTTTGAGAATCTTGGTGTTTACATGTTGCATGGTAAGAAGATCAAGTTTTGCTTGATTTAATATCAAAAGTTGTTCTTTGCATGTATTCAATTCTTGAACAAGATTTCTATGTTTTGACAAAAGATTGTTTCTTTGTTCTTCAACATAGTTTAGATCAATATACAAATAATCTAGAAAGGATTTTCTATCATAATTATCTTCCATTTCAAGAAGAGTGTGTACCTTTTGTATAAAGATCTTGACCCATTCACCATTGTTGGCACTTTTTTTTGCTAACGGAAACTCTTTTTTCATTAACAAGTGCCATGAGAGCTTTGACTTCAATTGCTTCATTTTCATCAGATGACACTTCTTCTTCACTCATTCATATGTTTCAGCAATAAGACCCTTGTTTTTGCCTAAGGATGATTTGAGAGATGAAGCACTGGAACTGAGGAGGGCTAGTTTAGCTTTTACTTTGTTGTATTTGGCTTCAAATTCTTTTGTATACCTCAGTTCATGTTTATGCTCAGATGAATGAAGAAGTTTTGGTTGAAAAGGTGACTGATATGAAGGAACTGATGTTTTTGAAAAACAATCTCTAGCAAAATGACCCTTCTTGCCACATTTGTGGCATTCAGTTGATCAGTTGTTTTTGCACCACTGAACCTTTGAGTACCCTTTTTGAAGAATATTTTAGATTTGGCTAAAAGAGCTCTTGCTTGGTATTCTTCTTCAAGGTCATTCATGTACTCATGACTGCTTCTTGTATCCTCTTCATCATCAGGACTATCTTGAAAGTCCTAGACAATAGAGGTAGATAAGAAGATAGTTGATAGTGGAGTTGCAGAGACAAAAGTTTTTTCTTTGTCAGTCTCATAAATACTGTCTATAAGGTTTTCTTCATATTTGAGTTTACCAAATAGAGAAGTAAGCTCAGATTCTTTCACATGATTTGTGTTTATGAGACTTTGGCAGAAAGCTAGCCACTTCTTTTGTAACCCATTTATAAAACCAGTATTTATCTCAAGCTTTGAGAGTTTAATGCCATCATTTACTAACTCATTCATCAAGGCTTTATATATGGTGAAAGTTTGTGTTAGAGATTCACCTTCTTTGAATTTGAAGGTGTTGTAGCACAACTTCAGGTCCATGACTCTACTTTCTTTCACATCAGAGGGGCCCTCGTGATATAGTATCAGGTCATCCCAGGTTGATTTAGCTGTTAGGCAGTTTATGACAGAATTCATTTGGTCATTTGGAAGGACGGACATGATGAGACTTTTGAGTCGCTGATCTAAGTTAGCAGCCTTTCTCTCATCTCTAGTCCATTGTCCTTCTGGCTTCCTTTGACCAGCTGCCATGGGGATAAAAGGACCATTTTTGATAATGTTTTCAAACTGAGGTTCAATACCAATGATATGGCACATGAACCTCTTTTTTCAATTGGTGAAATTTTCCACCTCTAGTACAGGAGCGACATTTAGTTGGCCACCCCTATATTTAAGAGTCTGTGGTACTTCTACTGCTGCCATTTAAAATAGATCTTGATTTTAAATATCTTTGAGCCTTTTTATATAACCTTTTTAAGAGATTTTATAAACCAGAGAGCTCTGATATAAGGTTTATCAAGTTAAACTTAATCACATTCCATATCAACGAATTGAGTTTTAAACACACACACACACACATACATACATATTTATTATTATATTTAGTATATATATATATATTTTATATAATATATGATATATTATTTTATATAATTATATATTTATGAGATATAAAGAACAATTTTAAAACACACAGAAGTACTGTTCAACGTATAGGTTCTTATTAGAATCAAATAAAGAATCTATAACACACCTTGCTTGTGGAATAGCAAGGTGGTTGAATGACAATTGGGGGTTTTACCTCCTTCGAACTTAAACTCTAACCAAAGTTAAGAGAGTAAGAAAACAAGCTACTTATGACTAAACTAAAGCTTCAGCTTTTAGTAGTACTGTTGATGTGTCGTTGTGTGGTATAATTTATTGATTCAAGTTTTAAATTTATATTTTCTCGACTAAACCAAAAATAACACTTTAACGGGCAATGTACCTAATTGGTAGTAGTTACGTGGTAAGTAAGGTGTCGAACACTTGAAGCGAGGTTAAATCTATCTATTTAATTAATATCTTGGTTTAGTTAATCTATGTTAATTCTACTCTATTCTAAACCTATGTCAATCCTAGTTCCTAATTCTAACAGAAAAATGGGGTTTTCAGCCTGAGAGACTAGCATGGTTTAGTTGGTGACTACAATCAATTCAAGACACTTTAACCCACGCGAGCTAATTAACAAAGGATAAAAGAGCGGTCGAGCCTTATATAAGAAAACTGTATTAACCATTATTAATCCGATTAGAAAGTTGGTTTGTATATTAAGTGCAATGATTTCTTCTCTCGAGGTGGCATATCATTCTTAAGACGTAGGCGTTACATCATCCTAAGACCTAGACACAATAATTCTGTCACAATTAAAGCATCTGCATAAAGCATCCTTATTTACTGATTATAATCTATCTTAGGGATTAAAGCAATGGTGATCTTGTCAAACCTTAAAACGTTTCCATGACATTCTTTAAAAAGATACTTCCCATCGAATAAAAACAAATAATGAAGAGACTAATGATAAAATAAAGAAGAAATTGTATATCGAAATGATATTATTATGGAAAAGCTTCTTGTGGAAGATTTGTTTTTACAAATAAAAGTAAAAAATTATAGATTGAAATTGACGTTTTAACAATAATGGCCCGAAATTTATGCATCTTTCCTTATAAGTTTTAATTATAGAAAGAAAATATTGTAGTGAAATGGGTTTTTAACACGGAAGCTTTTTCGGGAGGTTTTATTTTATTATATTTTTATAACGGGGGAGAGGACGTGGGGTGGGGGGGGTAAGGGAATTGAGTCTTCTAATATAAGGGTGCCATGTTTTAATTACTTAACCAACATTTATGTGATTACCAAAATTACAAATTCAGGAAACTTGCATTAAAACCATTTCATCAATGCACGTCCTTTTTCTTTTCAAACAAAATTTCAAATCAAGTAGTAGAGATTAAGTGTTGACATTTTAAGTTTTCAAGATTCTTGAATCTTCAAGAATATATGGTATACAAACATAAGCAATCATATGAATAAATAAACGTTAAGAACGAACACATAATTTGTACTGTTCATCAAATATAAAATGAAGGATGAGACTTGTGCCTTATTCATTCTATTTAACTAAACGAATCGTAAATATTTCCATGTTCATTCATTTAATAAATAAAGAAACAATCCATTGATTAGTAAAAAATGAAACGACCTTAACTTAAATGTATAGTTTAAATTTATACGCCATCGGCTTAATTAAATTGATTAATGTACGAGCACTTAGGGCGGAGCCATGTTGGTTGTAGTACCGGGGGAGTCGCCCCCAAAAACTCTCGCAGACCCACTAATTTTGTAGTGAAACATATCAATATTGTGTAAAAAAACGTGAGTGCCCTTAGCTGATAATCCAAGTGCACTTCGATTCAAAGTTGTCAACTAAGCTCTAATGCCCAAAACCCATTTTCTGGTTGTGTTTTTTTGTTTTCGTTCGCGAAAGCAAGGAATTATGAAGGTAGAACGCAGAAAAATATGAAGATATGGGAGAATGGAAAGTTAACTTTAGTTGGTAAATATTGGGAATTAGAAAAAAGTCAATGTACTACCTGTATTGTGATATTTAAGTTACCATATTAGAGTTTTATATTAGTGTATATTTATGGATGATTTATTTTATTTTTTTGTCAGACCCGAAATATCAAAAAAAAAAACATTCGTGTTGTTATTAATTAATTAAAGAGTAATTTAGAGTATCTGATAATTTTGAACTAGGTTTAATTAGTTGTGAGCTTGTGGTTTTTACTTTTTACTTTTTAGTTTGGTAGCTATTCTTGAAAGTTAGATCGCACGAGTTGGTTGATTTTAGATGGAATTGAATAAAACTTACATTATTGGTAAATGTTTTATTTATTCAAATCATTTGTAGTAGTGTTAGCTGCTTACAAATCGGCTTGTTCATTATATGGGTTGACCACAAAAATCCAATACCGATCCCAAATGACATTGGGTGAAATGGGTTTGGCTTAATTGAGTTTGGTTCGGATTTTTGGCTGCACCCAAAACATAAAATGGTTTTTTGGATCGGATTTGGGTTTATTATTGTCGATTCGGTTTTCACCCGAATACCCGATCTATATTGAATTAGTCGCAAGAAGGTTTGCCGCTAGGTGGTTGTTTTTTTTACGTTATAATATGGAAAGTATATGATTAGTGAAGATTTGTGGTAGATGGAGAGTTCTATTTTTTTGAAAACATCGCAATCTGTAAATCTGTCATACCATAAATCACGCACCAACAAATATCACGAATCGTATCAATTAATCATTATTATTTTTTAACTATAAATGAAATCTTTGTATTAAAACACCACACCACTACATGTATCAATTTTATTTTATGACAATAGGTTATTGGTTTTGTTTTTCTATTACTGTTATTGATTTGATCCTTAGGGTTCTTGTTTCGATCTCAAGGTTTCACTATGGTTATGGTATGTGTTTCATCCATATTTCATTTTGTTGTTTTCATGTTCATTTAGTTGTTAATGATTGTGAATTTGTGGATTTGAATCTGTTAAAAGTGAATTTATGGAAGTTTTGAGATTTAGTTGATTATTGTTATTTGTTAAAGTTTTAGATTTATATCGTGTTCTGAAATAATATTATAGCTTATCTAAATGTTAGATAATGTTTAGTCATCTATCTGGATGTATAATTGTTAAAATTGTGTATGTTTTAGGCTTGTCTATATTGGGGATAGTGTATTGATAAGTGCTTGATTACACATATCTTTTACCTCTAAAAACGAGCTTAAATGACCAAAAACAGACAAAAACTGCCAAATATATGTTTGTTTTGCATTTGTATTGTGCAGGAAGTGGATATAAACAAAAAGACAGGAAAACCAAGCCAAAATGAAAAAATCTGAGCATGAATGGAAAGACTGTTGCAAAATCAAGGCAAAGTCCAAAAATGCCAAAGTCAGGAGTCAATACTGAAGAATCTTGCAGTCAAACCGGCAGCCGGAAACTGAAGGAATACTATTGGATGCAATCTTAACCAATCTTGATGGGCCGCCGGGAAAGCCTATTGTATAATATGAAGACTGTGAAGACCAAATGGGCCCTCAATCAATTTCAACAGCCCATTTGTGTGCAATTGACAAAGACTGTGAAGACTTTGAAGGCCCAATCCTAGCCCAGTTACAGCCAATCTCAGCCATTGTACACACAAAACCCACTTCATAACCTTATTGGGCTTGAAAAAGCCCAATAACCAAACCTGTACCTTATTGGGCCCAAACCCAAACCCAGTGGGCCCAATACAAAACCCAAGCCCAACAAAAGCCCATTAATCCTTTTTACAAAACTTTAGGGACTAAAGTTGCCAATTTTAAAAGTTGTTTTATAAAAGAAAAATGGTGAAATAAAGAGAGGGACTAAAACTGCCAATTGGCATTTCTTTTACAATTTTAAAAAGCCAAGGACTGGTTTTGCAATTTACCAAAACCCTTTAATTCTTTTAGTTATAAAAATCAGAGGGACCATACATGCCACTTTCCAAACTTATCTATAACTAAATTTCGGCTTAAAAAGAAAATGAAAAGAGAAGAAAGTGTGAGGGCCATTTTTGCCTCTTCCCCATACTTTCCTTTTAAACCTGCGAACCATAAACTGTACTCAACCCGCTTCCCGCCAAACCTCAAACCACCCTCTCCCACTGTTTTCACTCCCAAACCACCTCCCTAGTACACTCACAGCTCACCCCTCACCCTTTCCCCACTTACCCTGCCCCTATAACCCTTCCCTATTGACAATCACACAACCCGAAGACCCCCTTCAATGGTGAGATGGTGTACAAGGCAAATGGAGGGCTAGGATTACCTTGGGGACATTGCACACTCACAACAAACTCATCCCAAGTGCAAGAATGCTTGGAGACCTCTATAAAAGAGAAGAAGACAACCCGAAGAAAAAAATGCCTGTTTTTACTTTTCTTAGTTTAAAATTTAATTAAGCTTGCTTTATAATTGTTGTACTCAGTCTATTGTAAGTTTTTGTTGTAATACTTTCGTTTTTTTATAAAAGAAAAGAGTGTTTGTGAAATTGCCATTGTCGAAATTTTAAACTCACCCCATTGTTCTTTAATTCTGTCTAATTTATATGAAGGGTTGCTTAAGTTGTCAAAGGCATTTAATACTACATTTCTCAGCTCTAAATTGCATCTAAAAAACAGTTAACAAGTTTTTTTATATATATTAAGGGGGTGTTTGGTTTAGTCTTAAAATGGGTCAATATGGGATTGGCATGGGTCAAGTGCACTCAGCCAATCTTGGCTGAGTGTGTAGGGTTTATTAAGCTACTTTAATTACCATTTTTAGTTTGAAAATAAGTTTTTAAGTGCCCTTGGTATTTTGTCAAATTTTAAATAAGCTAAATCAAGCTTAAGGGCTCAAGCTGCTTATGCAGCTTAAGCACATTGTTTTTGTGCTTATGGGTGTTGTTTCTAGCTCTTTTCAAGCCCCTTGTTCTGTCCCTTTTACCTTGACAATATAAGTCAAAGTTTGGCTTTGCATTTTTTTAAGAACCCTCAATTTTAAGCTACAATATCAGCAGCTTATATTGTTTTCTAGACCCTCAAACTTGGAAATAAGCCAAGAAGCCATTAATATAAATCTGTTTGGATTTGGATTTGGCTAAAAAGCTCTTAAGAGCTTATTTTCATAAGCCCAAAAGTCCCCTTAAGCCACTGGCCTATGTTCCCCTGGTGTGCGCACCAGATTTCAGCACTTCTTTATCTTGCCAATTTTGTATTAAGCACTTAGTTATTTTAGCTTTTATATGCCAGTTATTACTAGGTCTGTATAGATCACAAAATCTTATAGCTTATCTCCCTTTCTAGATTAGCTTAATTTAGGCTTTAAGTAGGCCCTTTTCTGTTTTCTTTTAAAACTGTCATTATAGCTTAAGTCATTTCCAGCTTATTTTAGGGCTTATTCTAGAAACCTTAGCTTATTTAGGACTCCCCTCTCTCCTATTAATGTTTCCATAAGTTTTTGTTAATTTTGTTAGCTTAAATCCCAATAAGAAAGAAAATTAAGCTCATAAGCTTAATAAGCTTCTGCAGCCCCAAAAAGCTCACTTTTCTAGCTTATTAAGTTAGATTCAGCACTTGTCCCTTTTGTAGAAAATGATAAGCTCAGCCCCTTAACAACTTTGCTTTTATAGCTTTTTGATAATAAGCTGTTTGGACTTGCTTTGTAATCGGGGTCCAACTCAGGGACGTTGTGTAATTTTGTCTTTTATAGTTATAATTGTTAGTCCCCATTGTCAGTTTGTTGTTTCCCCGTTAGTCCTTATGTCCTTTCACTGTTAGTCCCTATAGTTAATCTTTTATTAAGTTTATTTATGTAATTAATATAAATTTAGGTTTAAAAATTAAGTAGTTTAATTACTTGTAAATATTATTTCAGTAAAATTTGGGGCTTTTTTATTCTTTAGAATTGTTAAACTTTTTTCTGTATTTAATTTATTTTTTCAGAATTTTTATAACTTCTACTATGTTTTGTCTTTTTCTATTTTCTTAGTTTTAATTAGTAATTAATCTTTAAAATTTATAAAAAAATCCAATCATTAATAAAAAAATTATTTTTCTTTTTATAAAAATTTTTCTTTTGTCATTTAGTGTTCTAGGAAATAAAATATAAAATTTTTGTGTAGGCTTATTTTTCTCTAAATTTCAGTCTTTAGACCGTTTTACCGGAGTGAGTTTTACGTTTCTTTCGTTTTACATTCAATCGACACTCTCCGTTTTTTTATTTCTAGTTTTTTTTATTTTTCAAAATTAAGTTAATTAGAATTTTAATTTTGATTTTTAATTTAATTTAGCATTTATTTTCTTAATTTTTAGTATTTATAGGTTTTCCGATACCTGATTATGTTCCGTATTTTAGTTATTTAGATTTAATTTTAGGATTTCCTATAACTATGTTGTTTCCCGTTGATTTTTAAATTAGGGTTTTATTTAATTAATTTTAGTGGTTAGTATACAGAGTTCTCCAATCATAATCTAACATAGTCTCCATCATTCAATTTTATCAAATTAAATAAAAAAAAACCCCAGAATGTACCTTCAATTGCAGCCTCGTTGGGACATACGACCCGGGAATATCTCTTCCGGAATCTTTTTATAATTGACTCTATCTTGTGTATTTTATCCTTTTGTGGAATTTGACCTTTTGCCTTGGTCAAGGGCATTCGGTCAGTATCTGTTTTAGGGTTGGCTATATAGGTGGTATACTATTTGACGATATCAATTTTTTGCGCGTTGCCGGGGAAAAGGGGCTATTTTTTTGCTACGATTGTTATCCGACTTGATTGAACTTGTCCTTTATTAATATATCATATTAAAAAAACACAAAAATATTTTTATTTTCTTTTTATTAGTATTATATCATATAAAATTAAAAAAAAAAAAAAAAAAAACCAAAAAAAATCAAAAATATAAAAAAATTGTCCATAAAAAAAATTAAAATTCACTAAATTGGTAAAACTCCAAAAATAAAAATATTCTCCACTGAGGTTTTATCTAATAAGTTCAGCGTGAACTATGAGTTCATCGAACCAAGATTTAAAAACTTGCCTTCGTGTAACTTCGATATACGGCTCACCTCATTCTTGATTGACAAACTATAAAGGGTGTGTATAAGGAGGGTTGTTCTCTAGGAAATTACGACCCAAAGGAGAAATAAGCTTCGCGTATTCCCTACTCCCTCCGCTCACCTGTGCGTTTTTCATTTTGAGAGCCTACCGTGAAGTAAGATGGTTATTTGGCTTAAGGTTGTCTATCTCTAGTCCGTTTAAAATAGATTGTGAATATATTTTTAAATCCATAAAAATCCAAATAAATTTTGTGTAACTTCCTTTTTTATTTCCATTTTGTGCTTGCGCACTCGATCTTAGTCCCGTGAGCATGCTTCCTTCCACCAGAAGAACCGCCGTTATTTATCGAAACCTCTTCGTATAGAATACCCATTTCAGGTAGAAATCCTCCGTAGAGCATTGGCAGACACTCGAACTATGGCTCTAATTGCTCTCCAAGGCACCCACCGAGGGGTACGTGGACGCTATCCTTATTCCTGTAAATAAAAAAAAAATTGGGTTTTTTGGGGGGGGGGGGGAAAACAATTTCGAACTGAGGCATGGGTTTATCAATCTTGTCCAGATTAAACAGTTTCTTCGGTATATGATAAAGACGACCCGCATGCTCATATCCGTTACATTCAAAACATGATCACTCCACAATGAGGGTCCCCAAATGTTACACTTGCTACGATTAAGCTTATGGCTTTTTCCTTCTCTACGAGGGAGCTAGCCCCTCGAATATGGCTAGAAAAAGGACAACCCCTCGATCTATTCAAACTGGGACGTTCTTGTATCCAAATCATCAAACAGTTTTTCCTCCTTCTAAGATGACGAATCTTCGCATGAGGATACAGATTTCAGGCAAAGGTTCGATGAAATCGTTTTATTTTATGAGGCTTGGGATCGTTTTCAATTGATCTATTGGGCATGTCCAACTCCTGGTATTCTCAGATTTGCATCAACTGGATACTTCTATTAAATTGCTTTGACATTAATGATCATGATTCATTGAACTCGCAGCAGGTGGAGACTTTTTTGGACAAAGCCTCGCGAAATGTTTTAAAAATAATCAGAGCAAGTCCAAGGGTTCGTCAAACACGAGCTAAGGCAGTTGTTTGCCTAGGTAAGAGAGGAAATACAGAGAATCAAGAATTGACTTAAAAACTCCAAATTTGCATTAAGACGAAAATTAAAGTTAGAAGACTTAGAAAGTTAAAATTGCATAAAAATAAGCTGAAATGTAACTAAGAGCTATATCAATGACCCTTACTTTGGGATACAATGGCCCTATTTATACTAAAATGAATTTAGGTCTTGGTTTCTTGGTCTTTCTTCTCTTCTTTCTTCTGTGTTTCTTTGTAGAGACAAAAACCAAGTGTGCTTGTTGTGTGAGGAGATTCTAAAACAAATCCCAGCCTTCAATTTCTTTTGTGCTTCTTTTGAGCCAATCACAGCCATCGAAATTACTTGGAAATGGGTAAGGGATTGCCAACATGGCATTTATACAGCTGGGGGGGGGGGGAAATAGTGGAGTGGTTGAAATGATTTATCTAGGGTGTTGAGTGGTTTGCAGGGTAGAAGTATGAGACGACACCCCCTAGCTGTACCTGGGTTTTGTTGGGCGGGAAAAGATGGAGTTTGGGTAGGTTGACAGCTTTGGCCCCTCATTTCTTATAACTTCGTTGCAAACTTTGCCCGGTTTGCAATTTCGACCCTTGTCTTTTACTCTTGTAATACAACTTGAGGTTTGGCAGCTTTGGTCCCTTAAGTTGTATTTTCTTCATTTGGTTGATTTTAGACTTTGACTTGACTTGGTCTTTTCCATCCCTTGCTTGGTTTGGTTTGTTTTTGGCTTTCTTTTTTGAATATCCGTTCCTGCACAATTCAAATGCAAAACATACAAATACAATGTATTTTTGGTACGTTTTTAGTCATTTAAGTCCGTTTTTAATGGAAAATGGTATGTGTAATTAAGCACATACCAAAATCCCCCATACTAAGGTATTGCCGTGTCCTCACGCAATGTTATGAAGTAAACACTCAAGAAAACTAAGAATCTCGAACCCCCTCGACTAATTACCTCGAAAAGTAGCAAAGTGTTCGTCAAGGGGAACTAAAGAATCAATAGCTTCGACGAGTCCCGTTTTCACCAAATTTTTTTTGGAAGATTTCTCTTATATCTCTTTGTATATATTGCAATAATTTCGACATATATTATGATATAGATGATATATTTTTGTAACTTTTATGCATTTGGGTTATAAATATGGGTTATTTGTTGAAGCGTAGAAAAGTTTTTTGGTGGTTCCGTGGTTTCGGGTATGCCTAAACTTAATTTATCGCGAAACGTAAACACTTTACGCAAACGATAAAAAAAAAATGAACAAAGACCATAATTATTCTAAGAATAATTATTTAATACTTGATTGATGTAAACATTTGATGGTTTGATGCCCGTTTACATTGAATGCTAATTTTTAACTTACGCGATTTAACTTAACTTTTACGATTAAAAGCTAATGCGTACAATATTAAAAATAAGTAGTGAATTTATTGTCGACTTCCATGATCCTAAAACACGGGGTGTTATAGTCCCCCCACGTTAGATGAGCCTTGTCCTCAAGGCTTAAGACGCGGCACTTGACACCAGTGCGGCCTTTGAGAAGAGGTGTGGGTACTTCTTCTTGAATTGGTCCTCGCGTTCCCACGTAAACTCAGGACCTCGCCTAGAGTTCCATCGAACCTTGACCAATGGGACACGGCTTTGCCTCAACCGTTTGACTTCTCGATCCATGATTTCTATAGGTTCCTCGATAACCTGAAGCTCATTATCAAAGTAAAGTTCATCCAACGGAACATCTAAAGGTTCGTTGGCATAGCACTTCCTCAAGTTGGATACTTGAAACGTATTGTGAACCCTGCTCAGCTCTTGCGGACGCTCAAGCTTGTAAGCAATGGATCCACCCGTTTCCATCACCTTGGATGGTCCAACATACTTGGGGTTTAGCTTCCCCTATTTTCCAAAGCGTACTTCTTCTTTCTATGGTGGTACCTTAAGCATAACTCGGTTGTCAACTTGAAATTCTACAGGCTTACGTCTCACATCGGCGTAACTCTTTTGGTGAGAAGATTTGATAGCGGATTGTCCTAGGGCGACTAATGATGTGTCTCAGCTTCTTGGCTTAGGATTTGGTATAGATGATGTCGACTTTATGGTAGGATGGTGTAGGAGTTTACTTGGTTATTATGATTATTAGTTTTGGTTCCTCGGGATACATACATTTTATGAATACTCCATGAATCATATCGGGCAAACCACCGACATACCTTTCAACCTTGTCAGACTCCTCAGGAAACATTCTAACACACAACAGTGCTAGTTCCTGGAAACGTTGGTTGTACCCTGTCACATTGGTACCTTTTACTTTCAAATTCCACAACTCAGTCTCGAGCTTCTTTATCTCGTTCCTCGGACAGTACTTGTCAGTCATTTTCTTTCTCAGATCTATCCAAGTCATTGCATACGCAACATCATGACCAACAATTCTAACGTGGGAATTCCACCACGTCAGAGCTCCTGCCAAAAGAGTACAAGTGGAGAACTTGATCTGATTTTCCACAGAGCAGTTGCTTATGCGGAATACAGTCTCCATCCTTTCAAACCATTGGGTTAGTTCGACCACTCCCTCAGTGCCTTTGAAATACAGAGGTTGGCACTTCATGAAGTCTTGGTAAGTGCATTCTCGAGTAACGCGTTCGGTCCTTCTGGCACCTGTTCCCGAAGTATGGCTGTCATCGCCATTCCTGTTTGCATCACGTGCTGTCAGTGCAGCAGTAACACCTTGGTCAATCATTGCCTGAAGTTGGGCATTGGTGACAGTGGTGGTGGTAGGATTTTCTGTAACTGGTGTTGACCTTGTGGCTCTTTTTGGTGCCATTTCCTTCAAAATCCCAAAAATGTGAGATTAGTTTAATTCTCAAAAGTCATGCTCCGAAATAGAGTGTTGTGAAGTGATGTATGGTCAATATGAATGTGCGCTCATGGCATAAATGGTTGATGGTAAGATATCATATTTGATAACTTAATGTTTAGGTATCATTTAGAAACTATGAGCTTATAGTACTACCTTGCCTAAAGGAATGCTCCAGTATTTATATAAATCACCCTTATATAAATAATTGTAGAATACACAAGGTATGGTAAGTATATATATATTTATACATATATATATACCTAAGTCACGTCCGCAAGTAAGCATGTAGTGTGTCTGCACATATCAGACAAATATTCCTATAGTGGTCTTACCACTATAATCACGCGTAATTGTTTCACATAATGCCTCACGAGTCCTAACCATCCTCGAGGGAATTTATCAAGCACCTCGATTTGTGTAAAAACTTTGTCATGGCTCCATCTCGCAACTCATCAAACAAGAACTGTCTTGAGATGCAGTCATGGTCATGGCTCAATCTCGCAACTCATCAAACAAGAACTGTCTTGAGATTCAGTCATGAATTGTTACACGTCTCGACCTAGTTAATAAATTTACTCGACAATGGACAATACTCGAACCTTTTACGTTCATCTAACTTCACATCGTTATCATGTTGCATGTATATCATGTATGGTCCTGAGGCTATGGTGCAACCCACCATACCTCGACAAGGCTCTAGTGTTCATCTATCCCATAGAAAATCTGTGTACTTTGAAAATGTTTGATGTATGCAATGTTTGTGAAAATGGCTATAGTCTAGGGTAAAATATGCAACCTAGTTCTCTATAGCCTTGGCTCTGATTACCAATCTGTAACACCCCCAAAATTGGGTCGCAGCGGAATGTGTTTCCGGGAGCGTTACTTCATAATACCATTGCACAAGTCATGAGAGAACGACCTCTAAGTGTCGTTTGAAAAGTATTCTTGAAAAGTTTGGACTCCCATTTTCCTCAAATAGGCCAAGCATCTATTTCACCTGAGAAAAACATCATAAAAGGGTCCCAACATAAAGTTTGTGAATTCATAGGTTGTGTAAGTATAATGTAAAATTCCCAAAACTATAATATTGGTTTACTGTGTTACAAGTTTCGCCCATGCAAGACTTGTAACGCATAAACTTACATATATATGTTTCCTTATAATAAAAATCCCAAAAGTTTCAAGTATATATTGTAATAACATGGAATATCCCAAAATGTTTCAAGTAATATTTATAATGAAACACAATATCCAAAATATTTCAAGTAAAATTAATAATGAGCACAATATCCAAAAGTGTTTCAAGTAGATATTATAATGACACAATAACCCAAATGTTTCAAGTAGATATTAAATGAAGCACAATATCCAAAAATTTTCAAGCAGATATTATATGAGCCACATAACCAAAAATTGTTTCAAGTAATATTATAATGAGCACAATTCCAAAAATGTTTCAAGTAGAGTAATTATACTGAGCACAATATTCCAATTAGTTTGCAAAGTATGTAAGAGAAATGATTACGATTAACTCTAAGTTCATGGAAAGCTACGTAGACTCATTATAGTATGCTACTTTATTCAAGGCACCGTAAGGTTCAGTTCATCAGTATGTCGTTTTGTGGCTCACGACAATGTTATATACGCTCGTTAGTACGAGTCACGTACAGTGATAGCTAATCACCCGAACGGGAGTAGTCAACCCCCAATAGATCTATCTCATAACACTCGCGCTTACCCTCCAGGTAATTAACAGTCCATTCCACTTAAGCTAATCCGTAATTATTCGAGTAAAAGTCAAGTATGTGTTTACGTCCAAAAAGTAAACCAAGTAGTGTATCTCATCGCGAGATATATAAAAGAGTATGTAAATCAATTTGTTATCAACCATATAAATGCATTTGTAAATAAGCATGTTCTCACCCCATTATAAAACATTAAAAAGATTGAAATGCGAGACTATGAACTCACCTTGAGTGAGCAAATGCCAAGTGTATCACAAATAATGCGTCACGCAAATCGTCGAATGCAACCTATTTAATTTAAGGTCGTATAAGTACTAATCACATTGAGTAATCTCTACCATGCATAAGTCTATTTAGCTAATCACCATCTAATTGTTTGAGTGAAAACATATTTATAATTGTAAAACATTTATAAATATCTGAATAATGTAATTATAGTTATTCCTGGTAGGGTATTAGTTACTCCTGGTAGTGTTGTAGTTACTCCTGGTAGTTATAGTTATTACTACTGGTAGTATATTAGTTACTCCTGGTAGTGTTATAGTTTATTTTCTAAGTCTGACCCGACTATAATGACCCACTAAATCACATTTTCATGACTCGGGTTCTAAAGAGAATTTATGCGAAACGATATTTTGAACAACTTTCCAGTTCTGTCCGAGACCCGAAACTCGACCGAAATGGGCGAAAAAGCACTCGCATCAGATCTGATGCAGTGTATTAATTACCAAAAAGCCAGATTTTGCCCCCGCCTTACGACCCGTTATCACTCGCTTTTAGACTTAAAGAACCTCGCGGGGAAGTAAAACGACCTTCCGAACGACTTTCATGTTTCGGCCGAAGGCCGAAACGGACTCGAAAGTGCCGCAAATACCATCTTAAAATCCTGACAGAAACCACTAACTTAACAAATGCTGGATTTTTATACCTCGAATATATACCTCGTTTTCGCTCTAACTTTTTCGTTATAAATCCGTTTGACAAGTTTCTTACCTTTTCGGAATCGTCGTGAATCATACTACTTTATAAAAATATAAAATAATGTGTTATATATACGAATTTTGGACAGAATCTTTGAGTGACCTTGTTGAATCCATTTTTAACCTTGCTTTTATACCTTACTACTTTTGTAGTTAATCATTTTTACACCAACTTAATATGGTACAATACTTTCTCATCCCTTTTAACATGATATTAGCAATATCTCAACATATATAATAGTGTACAAAATGATCATTACAAGTAAAAACTCCATTTACATGTTAAAAATCCTAAATGGTGATTCAAACTACAATAGAACTAACATATGCATATAATGATAAATGAAAGATCATAAAGAGTTCTAGATGACCTTATGGTGTAGGATGATGATGACCAATATAATCTAAACCCTTGTTTGGATAAAAATCCAAAGCTTGCACCAAGGAAAACCCTAGTTTTCTTAAATAAGCCCTAGCTTCCTTTCACTTGATTAATACTTGAAAATGCTTAGCCAATGCTTGGAAATACCTTAGAATATCTTAGGATGGATGTGTATAAGTGTGTATGGGTTGTAGAAAATTTTGTATAGATTATTTATAAGGGGTGTTTGTTGCCGTAGCCTAGCAAGAGAAAAGGGAGAACAATATTGGTTTTTGGTTAAGTGTTTTGTGCTATGTTTTCTTATCTCATGCAATGTATAAGTAATGCACATGTATGACTAGTCAAGGGAGCACAAAGAGGGTCTTAAGGATGGTCATGGTCATAGTCTTTGGTCAAAGTTTGAAGAAATTGAATATATGTTCCCTAATAGTTGAGGTTATCCTATGAAAACTAGGAAATGTGTTCCTTTATGAGATTTTCTTGTATCCTTTGGTCCATATCCGGCCATAGAGAGATATAAGTGATGTATTTTTGTAATTTTTATGTATTGGGTATAAATGTGGGTATTTGTTGAAGCGTAGAAAAGTTTTGGTGGTTCCGGGAGTGCCTAAACGCAATTTATCGCGAAACGAGTATGCTAAACGCACCTATCGTGGAAAAAATATCCCCCCCGAACAATCACTTACGCAACCAATAAAAACAACATTACCAAAGTTACATAATTAATCCTTAAAATAATAAACTTAACCCTTGCTTGAAACACAATTAATTGTTTATTCCATTAACGAACGCTGAATTTTTAGCGTACGCGATTTAGCTTAACGTTTGTGATTTAAAACAAACGCGTACAATACAAAAGATACATAATAGATTTATCGACGTCGTCAATGACTTGAAAACACAGGGTGTTATATACAATCAGGTATAGTGACACATTTGGAATTCTACATCTTAAGTTGATTCTAAGGTCTCAACTTCTAAGAAACAAACGAGTTGTTCCTGGTACAGTGGTTTTGGCACGCATATTTTAATTGAATTATACACTCCTTACAAGCTGCTTAACTTTTGCATTTTCAGCCTAAAGCATTCACTTGAGATCGCTGAAGGGCATTGAGCTTTGCGCAGTTAACAATCTTGTTCGCATAAACAACGCCTTAAGTGTCAAGAGTGGATAAGACTTATCACTGATTCTTTTTGCTAAGCGAGAGCCTCGCTTAATTCACAGAATAGTATATGCGCATCGACTTTGAATCTGATCATTTAGTTTCCCAATCACAAACAGTAAATCAAATGAAGGAGCATCCGAAGATGTCACTGGTTTTTTGTTTCCTCAAAACGTTCTTTGAGATTTTGATACTTTAATTGTAAATTGAAGTGTTCAACTTATAAGTTTGAGGTAGAATGTTTTATCATTGAGTCATGACTCATACATTTTGTTCTCTTGTTTCTCAGATTAAAATTTTCAGATTTTAAGTCAGCAATCTACGTTCTGAGCACTAGTGAAAGCATCATGCATGTCAGAAAATCTAGACACGTTTAGTACAGAATCCGTTGCAGTATTCAAAACACTATCTTTCACAAACATTCAACAACTAAGTTCTCATTGGTGATGAGAAGGTTTTTCCGTTCAATCTCACCACTCTGTAGATCTGTCTCATTCTGGTCCACTTCAGCTTCCAAATTTTCAAAAACAGCTTTCATTGCCCTAACTTCAGTGACTAGAGATTTTTGATTTCCTTCAAAATGTTCTTTGAGTAGATTGAAAAATGGAATTACTTCGGTTACAGTTAACACCTTTTTTGTTTAGTTCAGAAAACCCCATTCCCCTTCATTATGCGAGTTGGTGTGAACGCTTTCTTTATAAGTTTCTTCTCAAAATCCTAAAATCGTTGAGTAATACATACAGACCAATATTTACTTGAATTGTAGTTGGAGAGCGTTTCTAGGGACCAGACACGGGCTGGTGTGTATTAGAGAGATACGACAGTCGCAGGTGGTAGGACAGGTAGGGTGTTGCATTGGCCTTACTGCTTCTGGCCTTTCGTTTTATGCGAGAGACTTCTTAAGGACCAAAATACACTTGCTCAGGCCTCAGTTGCAGTCTCTAGAGGGGATGTAATGTTTCCGTGAGACAATTTTTTTCTTTTGAGTAGTTAGGGGGCGTAATGTTAACCCTCTTTTCCACACAACATAGTCATTCATTTCTTCTCAAACATGAGTTTATTTCCTTTAAGTAGACTTCAGCTAACTCTAATTCTTCCTCAGACGTTGATACAATTTACCGCACACTGAAAGGCTTAAGGAAGTTCATCACTTAACATAACAACAACATCATCATAGTACCGGTTTGGGCCCTCTTTGGCCTATCTGAGTATAAAAGGGTTTTGCGGCACCTAGTGCATTTTCAGTCCTTTTGCTTCATACAACCTGAGTTTGGCATTTAACACATGGACAGTTTTGAACGGAATTGATCTTAGTCAGTGAACTTATTCTCAAAGTTTTATCATTAAGGTGTTTCAAATTGGAAAAATCAGTCAGGAATTTTGACTCTTTCTGTTTAAACTCTTGTTTCAAATTCGTTACAGTTTCTTCAATTATCATATTGTTTTCCATAGTTGACTTAAGTTGTAACTTGAAAGAATGAAGTTCCTTTTTAATATTTTCTTCCGTTTTATTACGATTTTGAATAAGCATACGCATTTGATCATCCATTCGTTGTTCACGTTCAGTCAGTTCAAACTTAGCACGTTACTCATAGATAGCAACCTGTTCCTTGTAGATCTTAAGTTCAGTGGCTATTGGGTCATGAAGAACGAACGCATCATTAACAAGCGATACACATACAATATTTAGGGCGGAAGATGCACAACTTGGTACACCAGAAATGTCATTGTCCGACAAATATTGTTCATATGGAGTAACATTACTGTTACCCATATAGACACTAGTTGTGTCAATAACATCTGACGGTTGTACTTTATTATGAACCTCATGTTCGTCCTGATTAGAGATACTATGATCAATAGCATTTTCTAGAATATGTACCTCAGATAAGATTGATGCATTGGATGGACCAGCTTGTGGATTTGCTGACCCGACTGAGGACAAATTGGCCATGAATATTGACTAAGCAGTCGGTTCATCATCAACATCTGAATCAAAAGCGTCACATTCATCTGCCTGGAAGATGTTATCCTCATTCAGAGCTAAGTCTTAGACCGATTGATTATCTACATCTGCATCAAAGGTGTTACCCTGTTCACCAGCCAGAAAGAGTAGTTCCTCTTCATCCAAGACTGCACCATTCTCTTGGGCTTGCATCAACAGCATCTTGTCCTTGAAATAATCAGAATTCTGTAGACGCTTTGGCTGAGTACAGTTTCTTGCAATATGTCCAACTCCATTATAATTATAACTACTGTGGGCCGTTTTCCCTTCGACCGCATTGGCATTCCAGCTCTATTTTGTGCACCCCCATTTCCTGCTGTACCATTTCCCCCGATACAAAAACACCTCTGAACTTCTGATTCTGAGTCCTCCCTTGATCATTCTGAACTACAACCCGACACATCTTGAATAGTTCTTGATTCGATTTAGATGAAGTTCGAAGGTGATTGTTGGTCCTGAGACGTTAGCTCTGAAGATTGGGCAGAGAGCGTCCATTTGTTTTTGTGAGGTTCGTCAAGTAGTTCATCAGATTTGGAGTGTATCCGGAGTCAATTTGTGATGTTTCAGGGAATGGTGGATATTGTGGTGATTGAGGGTTTATTGATCAAGAGGGATATTGATGAGACTGGACATGTGATGATTGGGCATGAGGTTGGACCATTAACACAAATGCGAGTTGATCATTCGTACAGGGAGTGATTCTCTCATATCAGTCGATCTCGTAGGGCAACATGCTTCACACACTTGTTTTAAGTATGCATACAGCTGTTTATGATTTGTCTCTTTTCAGACCCTTGGTTGAGTTTACAACGGCTTCCATGAACCTCCTATCATTCAGGTGACATATTGTTTCACTCGAACTTGATATAGTTGAATGTTAGGCATTGTCATTCTGATATTCCTCATGTCATTGACCAGCTTGTAAAAGCGAACATAGTACTCATTGATATTTTCACCTGGAAGCATCTTGAATCTCTCAAACTCATCGTATAACTAAGATTCTCTGTCTTCTTTTGTGAGTTCAGAACCAGCCAGAAGCATTTTAACGTTGTCCCAAATTGCTTTTGCTTCAATGTTGAGATTGATGAGCTTGTAGATATCTTTGGGAAGTCCTTAAAGCACACTATTGGTGGCACGGACATCTGCATCGTATCGTTTCTTCTCCGTGTTACTGAGGTCCTCATATGTACGAGGCCTTTCTGGTCCAAGAAGGACGTCTCCCCCAGGGGTAGTTCCAAGGGCATCCCTTGTGGTTCTAAGCTCAAATGTTCCTTGATCAATCGACTGAAGAATTTGCAATCCATTTTCCATTCCCCTATAGTACAATCGGATTCGTTCTGACCATGATTCATAATCAGTCCTATCAAGCATAGGAGGGCGGGTATCGGACCGCCGCTTGACATATCACTGAGATTACTGGTCACATGGTTGATTACTTGTATTATGATAAACTTTGGATCGGTACAATGATTAGTGATTGTATGTTAAAAGTGATGATTGTTTGTTTGATTAGGTGATATGTTGTTTGATTGTGATTCGGTTTGGTTGAAATAAATTAACGTAATGAAGTTAATGAAACTTAGGCAAAATGCAGTGAAGAAGCCTAGACAAAACGCAGTGAAGAATGAAATTTTGCCAGAGTAACTTCTTATCAAACACGAAATAATATGTCTTTAAGCAAAAACGCAACTGGCAGTCTTGCACAAATGCAGTGATGTTGAAGCAAAACGCAATGATGAATAAAATTTTGCCAGAGTAACCTCTAATCAAAACGCAATATGGTCTTCAAGCAAAATGCAACCAAATGTTGAAGCAAAACCTAGTGTTGGTCTTGAAGCAAAACGCAATGGTCTTGAGGCAAAACGTAGTGGTATTGAGGCAAAACGCAGTGGTCTTGAAGCAAAACGCAGTGGTCTTGAGGCAAAACGCAACCAAATCTTGAAGCAAAACGCAGTCTTCAATAACCAAAACGCAAGAGCAAAACGCAACCTATAATAAGACAAAATGCAGTACAGTTGTCTTTTACCAAAACGACAAAACACAGTGTACTCTTTGAAGCAAAACGCAATGAAGAATGTCTTAGAGAGGCAAAACGCAGTGAAGAAAAATACGAACTTTTTCACCTAAAAACACCTAAAAATCACCCTTTTGAATGTTTTTGCTTGGTTTCTTTTGCACAACTTGATCCTAGAAGGCTATAACAACTATAGAAACACTAACTTTAACATCACAAACGTGAGAATCAAAGAGTGTCAAGAATAAGACCATAAACCTTCAAAAACTAAACTTTTGATCTAAATTAACCAAGAAAACACACACATAATCTAGCTAATTATCCCAAAAAAAACAAAGTATATAAAGATGTAGGGGGGGGGGGGGGGCGGGGGGGGGGGGGGGAGGGAGGGGGGGGGGGGGGTGTGTGGGGCTCTAATACCAATTATAGTATATTGGATATCATAACACAAGCCTAGGATTAATGTTTGGTCAAATTGTCTAGAGAGAGAAAGTGGGAGTTCTAGAGAGAGAAAATCACTTAGTGTGTGTATGTTATAAAATGAACATCCAACCCCTTCCCATGGCTGGAAAGGGGTATTTATACAAGAGATTGGTGTCCCTAAATGGGCCATGGAGTGGGCTAACAAGTGGGTAAAGACTCGGCCCAACACCATAAGTCGTACGGTAAATAAACGATTAAAACTAAGACTACGAGCTAATCTATGCTAGATATAACACGGGGTGGCCGAGTCTTTTATATGGATTTTCATAATCCTAACACATACCATCATGTATAATTCGCCTAGGCCAATTTTACACCAACACATTTTTCAAGTTCTCAAGCATCAAAATCATGTTAAACATGAACACTAGCAACCATAAATATCATATGAACCATTTATCACATAAATTAACCACAAAAATTTCAACTTTTATCTTTTTCGACCCATATGAACACGATATATCCAAAATTACAAGTTTTGATGCTAAATCTAGTTTTAACACACTTAAACACTCACAACCAATCAATGTATCACCCTTAAACCCAAACCCATTAACTTTTACAAGTTTTATCCCTTAAACCCAAACTTTTGACATAATGAATCACACAAAACACCTTCTGTAAACCCCCGTATTTAAGGTCACTACTATTTCTAATCTCATAATTAATTTATAAATTTTAAACAAGTTACTTTTATTTACATTTAGACATTTTATTGAAATCGTCGTTTTAATTAAATTCGAGCTATACTTAAAACAATTATTCGTCTTGAACCTTACGTAAATTAAACTTTTCAGAAAAGTATTCCGTTTAATGTAGAATTATTTTTATCATATTCGTTTTTACTTCGTGGTTTCGCCTTAACTCTCGTTTTATTTTACGTCGATACCCGTTAGCCTCGAAACTACCTACCTATCTTAAAAATTATACACTAAACACTAGAAATAACAAAGTTTTAAACACAAAACTTATCACCAACACCTCAAATGAGGCGTGGCACAAGGAGAGCAAAGACTAGGACAAGTGTCCTAGTCACTTGCATGCACATCTCATACAAAACCAACTTTTGTTATTATTTTTCTCATAGATCACCAATATTTTTCACACACACCTTTGTTTCTCCTTCCCCTTGACGCCACCCACACCACCACCATACCATTTCTATCAAATTTTTTTTTACCAACCAAATAATAACTACAAAGGTCACAATGATTTCCTTGTAAAATGAAGATGTTTTGAAGTGATTAGGAGGGTGTTTTCAAGGAAGTTTATAATTTTATTTTGGGGCCAGGAAGGTCATTGAAATTTTATGGATCATTTGGTTAAATAAAGAGGTGTCCAAAACATTGGAGTAAAGATTCAAGACTTGCGTGTAAAGCTCCATTTTGTTTTGGGTGATAATCATCATTTACATCATTTTGTGGGTATAAATCTCTACCTATTTTTGTTATTCTTGTATTATTTTCATTACTAATGTATATGTTCAAATCAATTTCTTGATGTATATGTAATGTTTATGAGATCAAATGAGAGAAAACATACTTTCATGCTTAGAATCTAAGTGGTAAGATGAAGCAAAATCGACTAGTAGAATCTCTAGAAAATACTTAAACATTTGGGGCTGTAAATATAACAGAAAACCGATTTCTCAGGTGACAAATGGGTGATATTACTTGTGAAAATGGTAAAGCAGTGTCTTGTAGATGTACTAATTGGCCATCAATGGAAAGTAAAAATGAGTGAGATTGTATGCCCTTTTTTCACTAAAAGGTGCAAATCTGACCTTGCTGACAGAACGTATCAAAAGTCATAATTTCTCTGATATTGCGTAAAAAACACTAAAACTATGAATGTAGATATACTTATGTAGATACTGGACCAATTGGATAGTCACCCAATTCATTTATTGTTTGAAAATGGCGTCAAAATGGTAAAAAGAAGTTTTTTTCAGCCCAAAATGATAAATTGACTTTTGAGTATAAAGAAATTGACTTTAAGTATATGCCCACTCACAAAATAAAGTATTAGAATGAACTTATAATCTATAATATACACTTAAATAATTGAAACTGAGCAATTAAATATTATGAGTTACATTATTAATGGTTCAAAGACATTAACTATTTTTATAACATAAATCTATTATAAAACTTTTACGTCTATAACCATACTAAAAGTTTTGTAAAGTGTTTTCTGCGACGAAAACCCGAGTGGTAGACCCACTTTTGGAGTTTTTATACATTGCAACCTACTCGACCTTAACTTCTATCAACCAAAAACCCGAAAATTTATACAAGTATACACGATAACTTATAACCATTAAGACTTGAAATTGGGCCACTAACCAAAATATACAATTAATTATACTATCAAGACTTATTGGGCTAGATGGCCCCAACCCACTTGGGCCTAATATTGGACTAAGGTCTGGCTCATGGATACCATCTAAAATTGACCAATTTCTTAATGGGCTTATAATTAGGCCCTATTGGCATTCTTTGACCAATTACGGTTAAAACTAGTAAAATCTAGCAATTAATCAAAACTAGTAAAGTGAAATACTTTTTACTTAGAAAACTTATATGTGTGATTTAACTTACCCAATAATAACTTGATACATACTACATATACATGTCTATTTTGTCGTCATTATTTAATTTTTTACCGACATAGAAACCTAAAACCCATACATGTTGTATAGGTTCCGAGTTGATTACGTGGCCGACGACCAAGTTTCGTTTATCGCCGATTATTTTCTTCCGGGACGATTATCAAGTGAGTTTTTTTTATAGCCTCGCCTTTTCCAACTTTTAAACTTATTCAATAAAACCCCGCGAGGGAGATGCATGCTAGTTTTTAATAAAACGAACGCAAGTATAGTTCTTCTTCTTGTATGCTTGGACCGAATAAGTGAAATATGTTGTTTTGCTTGGTAGGCTTTCGTCATAGACCCCAATCGTGAGCCGTCAACTACCCACTGATTGGCGAGCCGCTCATACAATTAATAGCGCATGGGCCTTGACAACCGGTTTACGGTTTTTGGGAGTTTGAGAATCGGGAAAAGTGAGCACTCCCAATGTAAGGACAATTGTATGAGAGATGAAAGTAGTTACTACGAAATACCTAGCCTGGGGGCATTCATTATATTATTAATTGATTATGGATTTCGTCAATGGGATCGGTGTCGCGAGCTCAATGCAACTGTTGTTTATTAGCTTGTCTGATCAACAAGTCTATATGAGGCATATGATTATTTTTATGCTTGTGTTCAATTCTTTTATCAATTATCAAACCTATGAATTCACTCAACCTCGTGTTGACTTTTTAGCATGTTTCATCTCAGGTAATTGAAGTATGAAGGCTTGGAGGCACTGGTGTGGAGGAATTGCGCTAAACTTTTGTCCATCATTTAAAAACCCATTCCTCATTAAAAACTTGTTTAGTTTGGTTAAATCAAACTTATTTTATGTATGGTGATGATCTTTTGGGACTACGCTTTTGAACTCTGATAAATATGGAATGGAATGGTTGTTTGTTTGTTTTAAAACGTCTCATTGAGTCGTTCTTTATGTCTTATGACTATTGTACTATTATTTAACACCCAAATTGTTGGTTCCGCTGCGTGTAAATTTGGGGGTGTTAGACCTTCATATGTTAGCCCCATGAAAAACTATTTTAAACACGTGTTCTATACCCCTAACAGACCAAAACCCCTCAATCAATTTAAAGATTCACCCACTTTTTGACTTGAAGAACATTAGACCTATATCTAGGGATTTTCAAGTAAAAACAAGTGTATTTGGCCGATTCCTTTTGATTATAAGATGGTTAGGATATAATAAACATGTTTCTAGTTTACCTTGATGATTTAAAAGCACAAGTTCTTGATGTTCTTTAATGTGACGATTTAAATGAGAAGGAAAGAGTGTGTTTGTGTGAGTGTGTGTCGGTGACGGGAAGAGGGTGTTTCTTATTAACAAATTTGATTTGTGACACAAATGCCCCCTAAACTATATTATCCTTTCTAATTTTCATTAACAACTTACTTAAAGCATTTCTAGTTTACCTTTTTGTCACTTTTAGTCCCTATGTGTTTATAAACTAAATTAAGCCTTAAATTTTTTGTATCACATATCTCAAGGTATAAACACATAACATATAATGCACAAATAAGGAAAAGTTAATTAACTCCCCTTTAAATATTATCCCGTTATTGTTTAAAACCTTTTTCCTTTTAATCCTTGATGACTTTTGAAGAATAAATTTGACATTTTCTTCCTCTCAAACAATGACCCATTTTCTATTTAAAGAGCCGTAGTCGTTGTTTGAGTGGTCAAATGCCTTGAAAAATCATTTACTGATGAATTACTGAAATGATTATTTTATTTCTGAAAAATCAACACCATTAAATAAGATTTCTCTTATTTTGATAAATAAATGCACTGACATGTACATTAATTTGTATAAAGGAAGCACGGGTTGTGTTGCAAAGTAAACACAAGCCTTTTAATGAATATGTAGTAATTCATTCCTGAGAAAAGTAAACTTCTCGTTGTTAGGCAAAATTTTCATATTGAAATACTTGCCTTTAAGATTATGATCGGGTTGTTATCTGATATAATAACAAGCCATATGACATATTTTCTATTTGAACTTTATTTACAGTTTTGTGCCATTATTAAATGACATTTCTAAAGCCGTAAATATTATCGATGCTAGAAAACATGTCATGAAAACCTATTTTTTGTATTTTTCTGATTTTTTAAAATTTTTTAAAATTTGTTATTTTGTTTTTTGGTTTTATATTTTTATATTTTCTTTTTTGAAAAATTTCTATAAGATGAAAAATATTTTTAGGTTTTTTTTAGGTTTTTATGTTTCTTAATATACAATAATCACATGATATATGACTGAGTTAACCAACCAATTAATCGTCTCTTCCCTTCACATGTTAGCGTTCTGAGACATGCTTCCATACCAAGCATTTCGATCAATAAGTAAATCTTTCTCGTGCAAGGGTTTTGGTGCATATGTCCACCATTTGATATTCCATCCGAACCAAAGTATAAGTTCCACTATTCCATTCTCACACCTGACTCCTTTATAAAATGTAACGTACATCAATGTGCATTAGCTCATGAGTGTTAAACGATTGTTGCAGCATAAGCAATCGCACATTTTGTTTGTCGAGTAACAGAGAATTTTATTGAATTGAAAACCATAATCTGTTAGCTGTGAACACATCCATAGGATTTGAGCACAACACCCAGATAAGGCAATATATTTAGCTTCTGTACTCGAGATCGCAATACTCTTTTGCTTCTTGGAAGACCAGCTAACAAGTTTATCACCTATGAATTGAGCGCTTCCTGACGTACTGCGTCTAGTGTCCTGACACCTCGCGTGATCTGCATCTGAATATGCTGTTAGAGACATACTGGTATCCTTCGATTACTAGAGACCCATGTTAATGGTTCCCTTTAGGTATCGAAAGATCCGCTTAACCGCATTTAAGTGCCTTTTGATAGGCTTTGCCTGATACCGAGCACATAAGCAAACTGCATAAATAAGGTCAGGTCTACTGGATGTCAGATACATGAGGGATCCAATCATGCCACGGTAAAGTGTAGCATCCACTGTGTACCTGTAGATCTTCAACCATTTATCCTTTTCTACCATAGGTGTGTCTACAGAATCACTAGTCAGCAAACCATATTTTTTAATAATTTCAGAAGCATATTTTGATTGGCTTAGGAAGATGCCTCTAGGACTTTGAGATATTTGTATCCTAAAAAGAATGACATCTGCCCCATCATCAACATCTTGAACTTTGTGGTCATAAGATTAGCAAACTCATTACATAAGGCAGTATTAGTGGATGCAAATATTATATCGTCAACATAAATTTGTACCAGTAATAAGTCATTTTTTTGCTTTCCGTATGAATAGTATTGGATCAACTGCACCTTTAGAGAAATGTTGTGAAATGAGGAAACTTGACAGCATGTCGTACCATACACGTGGTGCTTGTTTGAGACCGTACATGGCCTTTTTGAGCTTATACACATGCGATGGGTTGTCCTAATCAACAAACCCTTCTGGATGAAAAAACGTAGACCTCTTCTTTGAGCTTTCCATTTAAGAAAGCCGTTTTGACTTCCATTTGTAAAATTGTTATATTCTTGTTGGCTGCATTTGCTACGAAGATACGGATGGCCTCTATTCTTGCAACCGATGCAAATGATTCCTCAAAATTGATTCCCTCCTCTTGCCTGAATCCTTGAGCAAGTAATCTAGCCTTGTTCTTGAGTACCCTGCCAAATTTTTCTGTCTTGACCTTGTAAATCCACTTTAGTTTAATCAACATGACTTTATCTGGAAACGGCACCAATTATTAAACTTGTGGTCTTTCAAATTCATGAATTTCTTCTTGCATTTCATCGATCCATGATGGTTCGGTCATTGCTTGTTTAAAGTTCTTTGGTTCTACAGAAGTTAGGAAGGCATCAAAGTAACATCATATGGCGTCAGTTTTGAGTTGCTTTCTTATGGAGACAGAACGAGAAGGATCATGTTTGCTATTAGATGATCCTTAGTCCATCTACCAAGATGTTTAAATGGTGTGTAGGATGGTCTCACATTTGATATCGATTCATGAGATGTCGGGTCTTCATGAAGAGATTCATGTAGTAGATCATCATGAAAATGTAGTATTTTTGGTGATTCTTCAAAACCTTAAGAAATAATTAGAGAACATTCTTGTTCTTTTGTTAATGGAATACTTGTAGATGGTGCATCTAGGACAATTGACGTAGACACAGGTAAATCGGCTATATCAACAGCTCTTGGTTTAGCAGCTACTGGAACTAGAGAGATAACAATAGTTGGAGGATTGAAGTATTCATCAAACATGGGTTGGAACAAACGATCCCAATCATCTCTATTTGGTAGATTACAAGGTTGTTGAGGAATAGGGTTTGGAATGAGTCCTGAACTGGATGTTGCAGGAATCATACATTGAAGCCCGTGTCCTGAACTGAATTGTTTAGAATCCATTGTTGTTAGTTCATCGAACGTCACATGAATAGTTTCCATAATTTTTCGGGTTCTCCTGTTATAGATTCTAAAAGCCTTCTTTGCGGGCGTGCAACCAATAAAAATACCAATATCGGCCTTTGCATTTAGTTTACCTAAATCCTCACCGTCATTGGTTAGATAACAGAGTGAACCAAAGACACGAAGAAACGATAAATCCGGCTTCTTATCGTGCATAGACTATAAGGAGTTTTGTTGTAGGCGGAAGACGATTATTCAATGGAACGGTGTTGGGTTATAACAAGCTATTTTATGTTGATGTTTGGACCCATAAAATACAGCAGGAGCTTTAATATTATCTACATGTTGTCGCGAGCAGCCTTCCACAAGCCACAAGAGTTCAGTTTCGTCTTTCGACAACGTCGTTCTGTTAAGGAGTGCGAGTAACAGAAGTTTGATGCGAAATGCCAAAATTTTCATAGAAATCACGAAGAGTTTGATTGAAAAATTTTGTTCCATTATTTGTTCGAACATTACGGACTGTGGCATTCAAACGAACTTGAATATTTTTGATGCACTTGATGATAGCGTCGGGAGCTTCATCCTTTGATCTCAAAAATCTGACCCAAGTAAATCGTGAATAATCGTCAACAATCACCAAGATATACTTTTTCCCGTTAATACTCTCCACACGCATCGGGCCACAAAGATCCATATGCAAAAGATATAGTTTCTCTTGATTAGTGTCTTCAGCCTTGGGTTGATGAGAGGATTTCTTGCTTTTTCCTAATGCACATGCAGAACACAGATGATCTTTCTGAAATTTAAGTTTTGGAATGCCTCGTGCAAGACCGTCTTTAGCTAGCTTGTTAAGAGTACCGAAGTTGAGATGCGATAACCGACGGTGCCATAACCAGCTCTTAGTCTTTGATGCTTTTGATAGAAGACAGATCAGAGAAGTCTTTAGCATGTCATCAAGAGAAATTGTGTACAAATTTGTGTCTCTGGATCCTGAAAGTAGATCAACACCTTCTAAATTCCGAATAAAGCAAGTGTTTTTCCGAAAAGCGACTTCAAGATCCGCGTCACAAAATTGTCCAACAGAAAACAAGTTATGTCCAAGCCCCTCAACATAGTACACCCTTGAGATAATTACGTTCCCCAGCTGATAGTCACCATACCTCATTATCTTTGCAACTTGGTCATTTCCGAATCGAATAGTTCCTAGAAATTTACTGACGAAGTTCATGAGCTGAGAGCGATTCCCTGTCATATGGTTTGAGCATTCGGAGTTTAGATACCAGAGAACAATCTGGACAACCTATCATTGACAAGAGAAGAAGAAGATGGAACATCTGTAGCATTGGATCCCCACAAATGAGTGGGTTCCGAGTTGTTAGCTTTCTTGGATTCTACAATCTTGGCTTCTTTACTCGAACCTACATTTTTTACATGTTTGGGTCTCCTGCTATAGACTTTAAGCTCTGGTTTTGATGTTTCAACTGAATTAGAAATGGATTCCTTAATGGGCACTACTTTAGTCGGAGTGATCCTACTTAAAGGGAACAAACTAAAGTGAAAGTTTTTCCTGTTGGTTTACACTTAAATCCTACTTCAATGAATTTAGTTTCTAAATATTTTATTTTTTATGTTTCTTAGCAGATTTAGAATGGCCATTCACATTTTTAACAAAATCAAGAACACACACTTATCATGGATAGCATCAAACATTACAACTGATTACAAGTAGCACAAACAAGTTTTGAATTCGCATTTTAACAGTGAATGCTCAACATATCTGCATCACAAATAGAAGTTTCAACAACATGATTCTTTTTATTCAAATTTAAATTAACTCTCTTATGTTGGGCTTTTCATTTAATTCTTCCTATTTCCTACTTTGCTGTGGTTGCGAGACACCCTTTGCGAGATCCTATCATTCTTTTTATTGCCTGTAGGCTTTGATCTGCAAGTACTAGTAGAACACTTCAATCCTGTAGAAGACAACACATGTGTGTTAGAATCAGATGTTATAGATGACTCTACCTGTTTGATGTTGCTTAAGGATGTGAGAGGTTCAGAAAACCTAACTTTTTTGACTTTGTTTATAGGTGTGACAACAACCTTTTTGACACAAAGGTTAATCGCATTAGGGCACATATCTCGAACATATACAAGTAATTCTTGAATTCGTTTGGCATGCTTGCAGGAAAAGTCTAACTCATTATCTAAAGGCAGTTTTTCTTTATCTTGTTTGACTATTCCTCGAAGTGCATCAGCTTGTTCCTCAGTATGCTTAAGATAGTTGATGTGTATAATTTTAATACGTATAATAATATAACGATGATGAAATTCCTAAACTACCCTTGAGGACAAAGGTAGTAAGAAAAATCACACGAAAATATATATACGTATATTTACCGGTAAGTGATTACCGGGTCGTTTTCCCAAAGACTTATGAAATTGAGACCCCGTTTGTTATTTGGACAATGACTTGAATTGGTTCGAAGATGATTGTTTTCTAAAATCCTAATAGAGAGCAAATAAAAGCACAATTAAAGCTAACTATGAAAAACGTTAACGGGATTAAGAAAACGCGACAAATAAGCAATTGAACTAAAATTAAACCCTAAATGCTTTTCTAAACTTTTTCTAATCCTATTTGACTATTTGAAAAGAAAAGGCTAAGGAAATTCTAAAACGAGAGTGTTTAAATCTTAAAAATGAAGAAAACGAGAACGGAAACGAAATCCCGTTCTTTAAAAATTGAACTTTCAAAATATTAACCCTACGAAAGTAAATTTAAAACCTAAGCCTAGAATATGCTAAAAGAAAATTTAAAAAAAAAGAAAATTATTTTTTGATTATTTTTCTATTTTTTATGATTTTTTTAAAGTTTTTAACAAAATTAATTCACGAAAAATATTAAACTTTGACTAAAAATTCTAAGAAAATTCTTAAAAATTACTAAAGTTATAAAGATTGTATGAAAAATAAGTCCTACGAATAAGCTAAAAAGAATAAGCAAGGAAAAAGAAAATAAGCACTCGAAGTGCTTATTCTAAAAAGAGCTCAAAAAGGTGTTAAAAGGAATGTGTTTGCAAACTTGGACGTAAAAGTCCCAAGGGCACGTTGGTTAGTGTTGTGTGTGTTGAGGCTTATAAAGGGTTGAGGAAGGTTGAGGTCAGGGGTTCGAGCTTGCTCACCCCTGATTTCCCTTCTTCCCCTTTTTTTGGGCGTTGCTCACCCCTGATTTCCCCTCTTCCCTTTTTTTATTTTTTTGCAAAAACTTTGAAAAGCAAAGTTATAAAGCAGATAAAAATAAGCTATTTTTGTGAAATCAACTTTTTTCTAAATCACTAATAAGCTAGAAAACAGCTTAAAAATCAAACAGAATTCACTTAACCATTTTTTTACTTTTTTGAAAACTTAATAAGCTTGAAACTAAGATAAGCTAAAACTATATCAAATAAGCTACTAGCAACTAACTTCTAATCTAATAAGCTATTTTAAACAAGAAATAAGCAAATAAAAAGACAATAAGCTGAAAAAACACTTGGGACACAACTGAGCTCAAAACAGACAATGAGACAACTTTGAGCTTATTTTTAAGCTAGCTAGAGCAACCTTATGACAATCTAGCTTATACCTGCTTAAAGATCAACTTATAAGCTACTTGAAACAACAAACAAAAGACATTTTGAAATCCAATTAAGCAGTAAAAAACTCAATGAAAAAGCTACTTAGGCTATATTTGATATTTTTGGTTTTTTTATGAAAAACTAAAATAAGTTGAATCCTGGACTAAATAAGCTATAAACTACTTATTTCTAACCTAATAAGCTAATTTAAAGAGCAACTAAACAAAGACTTAAACTATAAGCTAAAAAACACAAATAAGCTCTTTGGTATAAACTGCTAACCAAACAGGCCTTAAGGGCAACTATAAGCTTATTTTAAGATAAGCTAATGGATCCTTATGGCTATAAGCCCTACTCCTACTTAAACATTGACCAAAAAGCTATAGAAACAGAAAGACATTTTGAAAAACAAATGGTCAAAGAAAAAGCTAGTTAAAAATGGCTTATGTACTCAGTACATGCTGAGTTTACTTTTGGTTTTGAAAAGAAGAATAGCTGATTTTAAGGCTAAAAATAGATGACCAATTAAGCTTTTTAGACTAAATTATTTTCAAACAAATAAAGATTAGCCTAAAATCTACTATTATACTATAAATGAAGACCTAATAACTAATTAAAATGTATGAACTTAAAGATTGAAAATGGCCTATTGGCTCTTTTTTTGCTGCTGATGCAGTTTGCACATGAAAC
>BQNB010014632.1:0-74742 GCA_026074375.1 Tanacetum coccineum
ATAAATACTAAAATAACCAACCCGCCGTTAAGAAATACACGCAACTTGCCATTCGGGCCGGTTTCTTAAGATTCACGATTCCATTGACATACACACATAATAAATGATATAGATAAAGGATCTATGATTACTTTTGCGAGAAACCCTCCAAATCGGCGATTTGATGCTTAATTCTTGGCGGCGAGTTGCGAGTGTGTGTGTGTGTGTGTGTTTATCTTTGACCGAATTTTGAATGTTTTGACCAAAATGGCAACTCGCCGCCCTATTATACTCCTAAGTTACATACTTGGCAGATTTAGTCCCTTTGGTTTCCATCTTCTTTTATTTCTTGTTTTAAGTATTTCTAAGGCTTTCTAAGATTAGGCAATTGGCCAACTTAGTCCCTATTGGTTAATAAGGCTAGGAAACAAAGAGCAAATGCTTTTTACACCCTAATCATTACAACAATAGATAACTTTGGACCTTTGAATTAAATTAATTAACTCCCCTTCAAATATTAACCCATTAGAATACAACCACCATCTTATAATTACATTTTCATAGCCTCCAACAGTCTTTTTAGAACCCCTTAGATTTTTTACATTCACTCTCCCCCTCAAACAACGACCCGTTTTCTTTTGAAAGAGCTGTTGTCGATGTTTGAGATGAAAAAAATCAGGCGACCAGCTCAACCATGACCATTGTTTTACTATACACCCATAAAGCATGGATATAAAGTAATCCATGCCCAGACATTAAACCGGGTTGCAATTTGAAGTAATTGCAAGCCTTTTAGTAATTCCAAATGACTTAAAATATTTTCTAAGTATTTTATTAGACTTATTAAAAAAAAAAATTAATGATCAAAGGATACACGAAGGCATTTGGTTTACTCATCCTCGCCTTCTTGAAGACGTTTGAGAGTTTCAAGGGTCAAACTCTTCATGCATAGGCGTGGAAGAAGAAATTCGAACCGTTCTCTTGGCAATGCTTTGGTGAGGATGTCTGCAGGTTGATAATTCGTTTCCACAAAGTAGAGTTCAACCACTCTATTTTCCACTTGCTCTCTGATGAAATGGTGCCGTATGTCAATGTGTTTAGAGCGAGAGTGTTGGACGTTATTACAGCAAAGAGCAATAGCACTTTTGTTATCAAAGTACAGAGGAATTTTATTGAAGTCAAATCCGTAGTCTTTGAGCTGGGATCGTATCCAAAGGATTTGAGCACAACATCCAGACATGGTGATGTATTCAGCCTCTGTAGTTGATATTGGCGTGCTTCGTTGCTTCTTTGATGACCAGCTAACCAATCTATCTCCAAGAAACTAAGCACTTCCCGACGTACTTCTTCTTGAATCTTGATACCCCGCATGATCCGCATCTGCATAAGCTGTTTGACATGGCGTTGTCTTTCGATACCATAGACCACATGTTAATGGTCCTTTGTAAGTACCGAAAGACACTTTGATTAGCTCAAAGTGATTTTTGTAGACTTAGCCTGATATCTAGCACACCTGCAAAACAGGCGAAAACAAAGTCGGTCTACTGGCTGTAAGATACATAAGGAGCCAACCATTCCTCTGAATCGAGTTTTGTCAACTGGAATCCCTAGAGATCCTCGTCCATTTCAATCAACCACCACTGTGTATCGACAGGTCCGAATGAGATCCATTCCATATTTCTTAAGGTTACGATAGCATATTTTGCTTGGTTAATAAAGAAATGCTCCATAGGACTTTGAGAAACTTGTAGTCCTAAGAAAAACGACAAAATTGTCCCATCATCGACATATCTGAAATTTGAGCTCATCTCTTTTGAAAAAGCGTTACAACGCATTATGATCGTTGAGGCAAAAATGATGTCATTCTACGTATATTTGAAACAAGTGAAATGTTTTGCCTATTGCGTGTGAATAGCGTGTAGATCCACAGGCGCCCTTGAAGAAGTTAATGGCCAATAGGAACTTGTAAAGTGTGTCATACCGCGCCACATAGTTGCCTGCTTTAAGCCCTTAAAGAGCCTCTTCAGAACACGAAAACATTGCTAGGAGAATCCTGGTCTTCAAATCCTTCAAGGCTGAATAGACAAAGACTTCTTCTTGAAGATCACCAGTTCAGAAAGCATTTTGAACTTCCATCTGTAGATGATCATATTCTTGGTTACATAGCATTGCAATGAATATCAGATGTGCCTCTATCCGTGCAACTGGAGGCAGAACAATTCTCAAAATCAATACCTTCCTCCTGACTATATCCCTTTGCAACTACCGAGCTTGTTTTTCATACATCACCATATTCATCAAGCTTCACTTTGTAGAATCCACTTGAGAGCGATAAACCATAACATAGATTGGGCGAGGTACTAATTCATACTTCAATCGATCAATACGTAAGAATTTCATCTTCATGGCTTGAAACCAGCAGATCTTCATCACAGCCATTTTTTATTTTTGAAAAAAAAAAAAAAACAGTTCTTGGGTTCGACTTTGGACAGATCATAATGGAAACACACCAAACAAAGCTCGATGCTAACTGTTTCCCTGGTAGATACAGGACTAGAGGGATGCCAAACGATGTTAATTGCTGTTAATAATTATATATTAATTGGGCAGACCAGAGGATATCTTTGGTCCATCTCCTGAGATGATCTGGTGGGTAAATTACCTTGGATAAAGTTTTCTCTGAACTAAAACATTTCCCAGATGGGATGCTTGCGCGACCCATGAAACTCCAGTTTACAAGGTTGTATGTGAAGGAAGTGAAGAAGATCGTGATTGATTGTGGTGTCTTCGTGATGGGGTCTTCTGCAATTTCTTGATGTTGGAGCTGGATGATGTATATCGGCATGTTGACGATGAAGCACTGTTATGGTGCATCTGACAGCAATCGTTTGTAGACAAAGATGAACCTGTGGAACAACTTGAGCGTTAAATTTCAGTAGCAGAAGTACCTGGTTCATTGACTCCATATTGTTTCAAGGTGTTCTCAAACATTGGTTGAAATACATCTCCAGCTCTTTATCGGTTGACAGCCCTGATTTGATTTGTCCAGAGGGTTCATGGATTCAAGGCTTGGTCCGAACTCATGCGAACCGAGTCCATTGACTGATGCCATACTCATCGAATGTGACGTGAATGTTTCCCATTAATCGACGAGAAATTCTCTTGTTGTAGATTCTAATAAGCCCTTCCTGCTAGGAGCATACCCAACGAAACTCCCAATGTTCAACTTTGGCTTTAATTTTCCTAGATTTTGCTATCATTTATAGGGATAGCACAGAGCACGCAAATACTCATGAAGAAAGAAGATCAGGCTTCTTATCATGCACAAGCTCTTAAGGTGGGGTTTTTGTTAAGGACGAGTATAATTAGTGATCAAGGTCCTGGTTGTAAACAAGCAGTGGCTACAGCTTCTGCCCATAGAAACATGGAGCTATCGATAATATCAGCATTGTACGTCTGCTGCTATCCACCAGTAGTATGATTAACGTCTTTCAACAACCCGTTTTGTTTGAGGAGTTCTCGGACAACCTTTTTGATGAAATATGCCACACCTCATAGTATTCAACATAACTTGGTGAAACGAATTCCGTTCCGTTATCAGTGCGGATGAATCTGACCTGTTTTATTGAGCAACTCTGTATTTGTCTAAGAAAGTTGGTGACAAACTCTGGAGTTTCATCCTTAGACTCAAGACTTTACCATGTGGAATCTAAAAATAGGTCATTGCTACGATGACTAAGATGTATTTTCTTACCCTTTAAAATACATCTGGACTCCCATTGACCACACAGATCCATGTGAAGGGTAGTGAAGAACTTCCATATTTGTTTTTTTAATTTTGCCATGGGAGAACATCTTGCTTTTTCTGGAGTTGAACAATGCTGAGCAAAGATGAAAATTATCCCTTTCCCCTAATCAAACTACAATCCCTAGGTAGACCTCTAACCGGGAAGATCTTTCGAGTAAGATCATTTAGCGGCCGGAAGTTTACATGGTTTAAACGACGATGCCACAACATGATTATTGGACTTGAACTTGGACAGCAAGCATATCGGAAAAGACTTCATCATATTCATCAATCGATATCCTGTACAAATTGGTGCCTACGACTAACCATTTAAGGACATCGTACCTTAATATCATGAACAAAGCAAGTAGCTTTCTGATGCAAATTCCAAGAACAGAATCACAAAATTGCCCTAGCAGAAAATAAGATTGTATCTAATTCCCTCCACGTATGTATATCCCTTAGATATCCACACGTCCTGTCACCTATAACATAATCCCATAAACCCCATGAAAGCTCCTAAGTGGATATAATCCCGAAAGCTGCTGACCCGATAACTTTTCCACAAAATTCATGAGCTTTGTACGAATTTCCGTCATATTTTTGAACAGGCCTGAATTCCAATAACCAAAGCATGACCTGTACGAAACCTGCATTTGAAAATAGTTGAGTTTGAGATTTAGAATTTCGTACCCCAAGATTTGTGGGTCCTGTTTGTTAATAGCATATAGAGTAGAACATTTCATAGAAAGCTTAAGTAAATGGCAACATTTCGCCTAAGCAATTTCTTTCCCTGTGGGTCTCCATTGATAACCACAATCAAGTTTTCCTAAGGCGATTTCTTTCCTTGTGTCTCCATTGAATATCCAATATCTGTAAATAGTTTTCCCGTTGCTTTCCAAACGCGTTGGTCTTGCACAAACTTTATCAAACATTCTGCCTTTGGTTTCCAGATATCTTCCCTTATTCAAAGACGATTTTAACATTGGAGGCTGCAATTCACAGAATGTCAAGATATTAACAACACATAGTGAGATAAAAAAACAATTCATGACTTCGAGAGCTTAAACATTTGTTTACAAGATTTTGCACACAATTCAGAATTCTAATAATACAACACGCTTAAGCTAATGCAGAATCACCATATTCACTTTTGTCCAAACTGACTTATCTTTCCTAAAGGTGTAACTTCTACTTCCTTCTTATTCCTCCTTCTTACAGGCAGGATCCTAGTTTTCTTTATATTGCTCTAGGCTTTGATCCGCTTGCCTTCATGGAATCGTTTACATCCTGTAGAGGGAAACACAGGGATAATAGTCGTTTGAACTTTCTGTCTGGTGCACTTCGTGTTCTGTGGTGTGGCTAGAGAATTCCTGTTTAATCACTAAAATGTAACTTGCTTTTTTCCTAGTAACATGGGTAGAGGGAGCCTTGTTATCTCTTTCATATGAAACTTTTATGGGCAAGTGCCCTAACACATATTCTAACAATCTCCTAAGATAGCTTAGTGTATTGGCCAAGCATAGATAAGTGTAAATTATCCAGTGGTTTAACTACACTACTTCCTCTAACAACTCCCTAACTGTATTCTACAACCTCCTTAAGATGGCTGATATAGTTTAAATGAGCACTCCCTATTGTTCTTAAGTGGATAGAGGGATGGTTTTAAACGACAATGGCAAACATGCCAGGAGCAGAACTTTTGGTTTACATAGTCACTAGTGAAACAAGACTCTTTGCTCCGCATTTAGCTTTAGACTTTCATTTCATTCTAACAGGTAGATTGTCTTTTCGCCTTGTGTGAGGCACGCGTAATCTTAATTAAGTCCATACAATTCCTTGTAATGTTGTTTACCCTTATTCTAGTTCTACTCTAACGCAATCATTTTGATCAATAAGAGCAGTGACTCTTTATCATTATAAGCTCACAACTTCTGTCATTCACAATTAGCGACTAGGACTTTCAAGTGGTCTAATCATGTTGTCTTTTTCTTGAATCTGATGTTCAAAGATTTCCTTGATCTTAAAGAATGAGTTTAAAATATGAGCTTCCTGCACTGTTGTATTTTAATTATCAAACTTTCTTGAAGATGTTGAAATATTAATTGCAAAGTTAGCATTCCCCTTCAGTTTTTGAAATATGTTTGACTCATCAATGAACTTTTAGACATGTCAGCTCAAGATCTAGCGAGTTTTCCACATCATACACATTGAGTCGACAAACAATTAACAATAGATTCTCAATTTTCATGAGAAGGTTTTTCTTTTCATTTTCAGCACATTGCTTGTCTACAACAATATTCTTGTCCACTTCATATTTCATTTTGATCAAAAATTCTTCATTTCTTTAACTTTCTTTAAAGAGGGCTGTTGAATTCCAACAAAGTGTTCCTTTAAGAGTTTTTTGAAAAATGGATAACTACAGAGGTAACAATCTTTTGTTTGCTTAAAACCTCTTTCCCCCTCTGTAATACCTGTTGGGCGTTGATTCTAGTTTTGCAAGTTTTGTTCAATTCCGTAAAAAAGTTGTGTGAGTACATAAAGAATTCATCTCACCTGACGTTTGTTGGAAGAATCTGGGACAAAGCTTGACAATAGTATGGTGTTGGACAATACACTGTCAATTGCTGAAATTCGGTTTTTTGGAGCTAAGTCACACCTTTTCCTGTTGTGTCATCTATGGACCAATTCTGTTCTGGGGTCCAGATTTCTTTGGGGAGCAAAGGTTGCAAGAAAGTTTTCTTTCGAGTAATCGAGTGGGGGGGGGGGGGGCAATCCGAACTTTGTTTTCCATACATAGAGGGCTTTACATTTTCAACAGCATTCTATTCCTAGTTATCTCAGCTAACTCAAGCGTATCCTCTGAGTCACGTATGACAGTGGTGTATGATTGGTAGTGGACAAGTACATGCACCATATATAACATTTGTTATGGAATATTGTGTTATCAGAGTCAGAATGACTTGCTTGCATGAGCGATACATAAAGGGATTTTTTGAAGCCTATTCTCAAACTTGCCTTTTTCATCATAAAATGATTTGGTTTACACAACAGTAACTTTTGAACAGACTGATCCTTTGTATAATCTAATCTCAATCTTATCTTTTAGCTTCTTTATGTCCAAAAAATTCTTCAAGGAATTGTCTTCCTTTTGTTTAAAATCCTTTTCCAAGATTTTACTTCTTCTGTCTTTGACTTATAATTGTTCAACAGTAGAACTAAGGAGTAATTGCTGAATGAAGTGTAGATTTTAAACGACGTTTCCGTCTATTATCGTCTGAATAATATTCCTCATTTGTTCATCAATTTTTCGTTCTCTATCAGTTAATTCCAAACTTTGCCCTTTTTTCAACTTCCGAACCATTTCCTCTTATATCCACAGCAAGTTCAGAGTCACTGATCATTAACTACCATTGTCAGGCTTATTTCTAACTACTTTGTACATTTATCCCGTTACATAGCATTTCATCGAGAAATTGACATCAATAGCATCATTTCGTACAGAGATACATCTCTTTGAACAACATGATCTTTTGTTGTCTTCCATATACTGAACCAACAGAATCGTATTACATATAACTCGTATATTTCAGCATCGGATGTCAAACAACTGATTGTGTTGTTCATCATTAGCCGTTGCATCCTCGATGTACTTCATGATACTCATCTAAATGATTTACAAAGGTATCATGAATCATGGTACCTCCGAAGAGTATTAAGTCATAATGATGTCCCGGCTTCATTCATCGAGATTAGATCTTCCAATGTGAGATTTGCAGTTGAACATGGCCTGAGTGAGTGGAGCCCTCATCAACATCAGAGTCGAATGCATCACATTCATCAGCTTTAAATACATGGTCCACATTGAGTGCCAAATCCACTCTCTGTGAAGTTCATCCATATTAATCATCATCGTAGTAACCTGTTCTCTCTAAAAAACAACGACTGTTCTTCATCCATACTGCACCACTCTCCTAGTCTTGCATTATTAGCATCTTGTCTTGAAGTAGTCTGAATCTTGGAAGTCGCTTTGGCCTTGGACATTCTCGTGCTATGTGCCCTAGACCGTAACAGATGTAGCACTTGATGGGTTTCGCATTAATGACCAGGATTAATAATGCCATCCTCTATTCTGAACCTCTCTACATTCCCAAGCTACACCATTTCCTCTTGAATTGTTTCTCTGAAATGGGTCTTCCTTGATTATTCGTCATTGGTAATCTTCCACGCGACATCTGAACCACAAACTTTCCCGTCTTAACCATAGCTTTGTCCTTGCATTAGACGACGCTACTAAGATTGATTGTTTGTTTGAGGAAGATAGTGATTTGTACGATTGAGTGAGGAGGAATAGTTGGAGAAATTTCAATCAAGTTTTCTGTTGAAGAACTTCCTGAGTTCATTTGAAAGTTGTCAGAAGGATATGGTTCTGTTGAGGATTGATGAGACTTGGATGATTGTGTTGGATACTGCTGAACTGAGGCGTCCGACACTAGTGCCAAAGGATCATTATTTGTTGACTGAACTTTCCCACCATAATTCTGTTCTCATTATCAAATGCTCCTCATGTTGCTTTAAAGTAGGCAAACAACTGATCAAAGTTTGAACTATTTTCAAACCTCTGTAAGTTATGAATCAGTTATGAATCTAGTCCACTCAGGCATCATGTTATTCACAAACTTTGAGTAAAGCTGCATCCTGGCATGGTCATCTTGATGTTCTCATGTCATTAATAGCTTCGTAAACCAACGTAGTATCCTTGAAAGTTTCTCCTTTGATTTGACGGAAGTGTTCAAATTCATCCGTATAACTAGAGATTACCCTGTCATCCTTGGTTAACTAGAACCTTCCAGAATCATCTTACAGTTTTCCCAAATTCTTGCGTCAATGATAGTGATTGATGAGTGAGTAGATGTCCTTTGGTATACCCCGGAAGTACGATATTGTTGCACGAATGTCAGCTTAATACTTTCCCTTTTCTGTCAGCTAAAGGTCTTATTAAGGACTCTACTAGCACTACTGGACCTTGTTGAACTCACCCATTCAACGATCCTCCAGTAATAACATCTGTAGACCGTTCCATATAAAATCGGTCCCATCTTTAAATGGACTTCATAATATTACTCTCCATTATCCTTTCATAGACAGGTACAGACGTATACTTGTTTCCAAGATTAATAGTCAGTTCTATCAACATTGGTGGGCGTGTAATCAAAACCGGCACACTGATTCTTCTTGCATACTAGACATCTTGTATTATTATATATTGATATGGTTTTGATCGATCATGATTAGTGAGTGAACGATTAAAAGTGGTGAGGTAACGTTTCTTATTTTTTTAGTGATATTAAATCCCATTGGATATATTTTTCAAATTTCAAAGACTGAACTCAACTCCCAGCCAGAGGCTAACCAAACCGCTGCAAAGAATAAGCAACTCGCCGTGGAATTTTTCTAGCAACTCCCGAACACAACTCCGCGTGCAAGCAAACCCCCGCGAAGAAAGGATATACAAACCGCCGCCTATATATTAAACAAGACCGCCGTTAGAGTTTACAAACCGCCAGAGTTTCTTTAGATATTTGCTATTAAAAATTCAACCCGAGATAACCTGTTTCAAAGACAAACCGCTGGTAAACAACCGCTAGGTAAGCAACTCGCTGGTAATCAAACCGCGTGGTACAGCAACTGTCGCTGCTTTTGTATCAACTCGCCTCTTGAGGCTAAACGTCGCCACATAAGCAACCCGCCAGTGTGTCCAGAGGGTTGGTAAACCTACTTAATAAAATATTATAATTATCACAAACCGCCGTGAAGAAAAATTCTGCAACTTCTCTCACGAAGAACAAACCGACTTTTTATCACACAGAAATCACCTATAATCACCCTTGTTGACGATGTTTGCTTGATTTTCTTTTGCACAACGACAGTACCATAAAGTAATAGCTACTAGAAACACCAAACTTATCAATACAAACAACAAAATTCGGAAGATCTTCAAAAAACGATCTAGGTGCCTTCCAAGGTACACTTTACGTTCTAAATCAGCAAGAAAACGCACATACACACTATCTAATCATCCCATGAGCTCTGATACCAATTGTGTATATCTTATATCATAACACGGGTCAGTTCTTGGATTTGCCTAGTTTCTAGAGAGAGAAACACTTAGAGAGATGTTTTCTAGAGAAGAAAATGTGTTTTTTCTATAAAAGAGTAAATGACTATATAGCTTGCCTCTTCCAAAGTTGGAAGAGGCTTAATAGTACATACAATATACCTGGTATTAAAGTATCCCGACTTAATACCGAAAATCGACTATTAACTATTACACTACTAGCTATAAAAAACAGTAAAAAACATCTGGTTACCCGATCATTTTCTAAATATCTAACATATCATATATATTTAATATATATAAGATATAAATATATATCCAATCATGGGCCAACATCTGTAAGGAGTATCAATCAACAAGACATATTGCCTTGTTGTCAACTAGACTAACTGATGACTTAGTAGTTAATTGGGTTTTCTTTGGCCACTAAGGATGTAGCTAGTGGGATCCTTAAAACTTTATAACTGTCATTGAAAACCAAATAAATCATAAGTTAAAGTCATTAGATGTGACAATGGAACTGAGTTTAATAATGACATGAATCATTTCTTGTATGAAAGGGTTAAGATGAAATTTAGTGTTCCAGAACATCCACAACAAAAAGGAATGCTGAAAGAAAGACTAGGACACTAATAGAGCAGCTATGACTATGCTAGCAGATTCCGTCTTACCTAGCGACATTATTGGTTTGGCTGAAGCAGTTTAATACGCTTGTTATTTCAGAATAGGGTTTTAGTGACCAAGCCTCACAACAAGACACCTTATGAACTATTACATGGTAGACCACCTAGTATAAGCATTATGAGACCTTTTGGGTGTCCTGTGACCATTCTTAATACCTTAAATCCCCAAGGCAAATTTGATGGGAAGGCTGATGAGGGGTTCTTGGTTGGATACTCTATAAATAGCAAGCTTTTAGGTATGCTTAACACTAGAACTAGGAAAGTAGAGGAGTTAACCTGTCGGCCGGGACAGAAACACTAGGCAAACACGAAGACTATAAATTTCTAAAAACAGACCCAATTTGCAGGGAGTTGGACAAGATTTGTGTGCGGCTTTGAATAGTGATTTAAGCAGCACGAGAACTGAAACGAACTAAGGCGCGCAGTGGGTGTTGTTAGTTAGAAGTGTCCGGAGGACTGCATGTTGGGGAGAGTGCGAGTAGGTCCTATATATGTGGGACGTTTGTCAGAGGTAACTATCAATCGCATAGTTGTCTTGGGGAAGTGTGTGTGTCATAGTGGTTATAGCCTCTGAAATTCGACATTATATGAGTTGAATTCTGACGCTAAGGTTATCCTGTGACTGAAAAGGTGCACAGGAGTGGCTAGCGCGTCGGAGTAGATGCGCTTTATGCTTAGACTACGAGCTAAGTGCTGGGCTGCAACGTGAACTCCTGACAGAGTGAAATCATTCTCATATAGTGAGGTAGAGCTGACATGAATGGGATGTGATCGCGAGATGACAGGAGCGGAATGAAGTATGTCTCATCACTGACACAAGAGATGAACATAGAAGATAGAAGCACAACATTTCTCACACAATAAGAAGAGATTTGAGACTGAATTAATTAAATTGCTTTTTCATCCATAAGGAAGTTATGCTAACACACTAACAAAGTTTCTACTGTTAGTCGATCTTTTAAGTTTTGCTGGGCAAAAGTTATGTTAAATGATCTTATAACTGATCCTCCTATGCCTGATTTGAGGATACTACTATCATCTAAATACTGTATCTTAATTGTGCAAAAGATCATAAAGATGTGTTGTGCAGAGGCTTGAACCTCACAACTGGAAACAACTATGAATGTCAGTCCTATTCCCACAACCAGAATTTACAAGGATCATCCTAAAGACCAGATCATTAGAGACATAAATTCACACTCAACAAGGAGGATGGCCAAAGATTTCGAAAATAATGCTATGGTCAGTTACATTTAACAAGCAAAGAAACAAATCACAAAGATTATCCAAACTGCTTATTTGCCTATTTTCTCACAAATAAACCCAAGAAGGTGAACAGAAAAAACATTTTTATAATGGAAGGGGGGGGGCAAGACCATTGACAGATCCCAAGTTGGATAGAGCAATGCATGATAGTCTACAGTTTGGAAGAAGAAGTTTAGAGATTGAATGATTACCAAAGGCAAGCATGCCATGTGGAACAAAATGGTTCTATAAACAAGAAAGACAAGCGAGTGAATATTAGTTTAGAACAAGGCAAGGCTGTGGCATAAGTACACCCAAAAGAATAGAATTGATTATGATGAGGTTTTTTGCTCTCTGTTCAGGATAGAAGAAATCTGATAATTTTGGGCCTATGCATCATTTATGGGTTTATTCTGTACCAGTGATATGAAGATTGCCTTTTATATGGTACTATTAAGAGGAGGTGTATGTTGCCACCTCCTGTTTTAAGATCCATATTCCCCTGACAAAGTTTATAAGGTAGAAAAAGCTTTATATGGTCTACATCAAGCTCATAAAGCCTGGTATAAGACCTTGTCTACCTACTTATTGGAAAATAGATTTAGGAGAGGCACTATAGATAAGACTCTATTTATTAAGAAGGAAAAAGGTGATATCCTATTAGTGCAGGTGTATGTTGATGACATCATCTTTGGATCCACAAAGAAGTCTTTATGTGTTGAGTTTGAGAAAATGATGCATAAGAGATCCCAGATGAGTTCTATGAGGGAGCTCACTTTCTTCTTAGGGTTGCAGGTAAAGCAGAAAAGAATGGATGAATCTTCATCAGCCACGTCATAGTATTGGCTGATATTATTAGAAGAAGTTTTGATTTTTTCACAGTAAAGATATCAAGCACTCCAATAGAGAGTAACAAGGCATTTCTCAAGGATGAAAAGCTGGGATGTGATGTCATTGTATACAGATCAATGTTGGTGCCATCGATGCAACTTACAGCTTCAGGCCTACATAAGTTTGCTAGTTGTACTTGTGCAAGGATCCAATTACTCCTAAAGTCACACACTTTCATGCAGTGAAGAGGATCATAGATATCTTTGAAAGGTCAGCCCCCCCCCCCCCCTAAATGGGCCTTTGTAATCCTAGAGATTCACTATTTAACTGTGGAAGCATTTTTTTGACAGTGATAAATGCTAGGAGCTAGCCATGACAGTAAATCCACATAGGAAGTTGTCAATTTTCTTGGCAAAAGGTGATTCATGGCAATGTAAAAAGCAAACTAAGGTTTTGCCAACTCCACACTGAAGCAGAGTATGTTGCTGCTGCTAATTGAGTGGATATGTGTTATGGATTAAAATCAAATGCTTGTTAGGGTTTCAATTTCATGAACACCAAACTCACATTGATAATAAAGCATCCATTTTGTATGTGTGAAGAATCCAGTGTTTCACTCTAAAACCAAGCACCTTGAAATAAGGCACCATTTCATCAAAGATACTTAAAAGAGTTCATATAAGTAATTAAGATAAAAACAAATCACAATGTTTACGACTTTACTCACAACGGCATTTGACGATAACAGGTTTAACTTTCTGATAGTCTAGCATTGATTACTTAATCTCTGAAAGATGTGTTTGTTAGCTTTATGATTGATGTGGTTTGAAGATGGTATTAGTGATGAAATTGGAGTTAAAACTGGTAGTTGTAAGGTTAATCTGCTAGGCAAGGTGATTTGGTTGCATGCTGGCGAAAGTTAGTACTGCAAGCAAAATATAGTAATTCTTGAGCCCAAATTTAGTACTAGCCTGGGTTACCGTTACTGCTTGCTTGTTTACCGATGTTGGAATAAAACTGCTGAGGGGGTTTTTGTGTAAATATAACATTTCTCGCTATAGGTTTGGCTATTAACTCATAAAACGTTCTCCATCATACAGTAACTTCAGCTAATTCTCTCAACGCTCCTTAATACAAACCCTATCATATTCGTCACCAATCATCAAATTAGTCAATAATGGCTGATCTACAATTGTGACAACACCATATGGTGGCCTGCTGAAAGAACAGATGTGAATGCTGATTTTCCATGAGATAGTAGGACTTTCTTACTACTTCCCTATACACTATTCCTTAACTGTAAAGTCCTACTACTATCTTCCATATGAACATTTTTGGATACTACACATTCTCAACAGTCCAATGATGAGAAGCAAATTCTGCCACCGTTGATGGCAAGACAATAGGTAATATCAGAATCATTAGTGTGGAGTGAACTTTTACTTTAATGATGAGGATGGTATTACTTTTCTAACAACATGAAACATGTTTGAAACCTTGCATTGCATGGGGTATGCGAGTGATTCTGACAAACTTACTTTTTCAAAAAGCTCTCTCTCCTTCAATTGAGAAGACCTCATACATACCATGTATACACTACTTAAGTTTCAAAATCCTACTTCTTGGAATGAATTTTAACTAATATTCGCATCTGCAGCTCATTTGTTAGTAAATGGTCAAAGTTAACTTTTCTAAACTAATTTTGATGGTATGTTTGAGAACTGGATACCAATACAAAGAAATTTTTTAATGTATCCAAGGCTTTTACAACTCTTTTGAATACTCAATTTCTCTTGTATGAACTTTTAAATAATATTTATAAAACACCAGTACATTAACTAAAAAGGTTTTCACTAACATGAAAAGAAAAGGAAAAGATTTTTCAGGAAGAATTACTCCATTGTTTGCATCAATGTTGGCACCACTAGTAATTAGAGGGTGAAGGTTTAGGACAACTCCACTGAACCCTAACCAACACTCTAACACTCAACCCATATTGAAGAACAAATCACCTATTACTGAATCAATTAACGCCCCGACCCAAAAGGGTAAAGTATTACAAATGGTGTGACCTCAAAGCATACATAATCATAACACAAGCAAAACAGCGGAAGTCTTAAATAAATAACCAAAGGATAATATTAAGTCAACCACGACTACTTTACATAAGTTCTTAAAAGACAGACTATCCAACGAAATAATCGAAATAACTGAAGGTCTCGAAAAGTACAAATCATATATCAAAACTAAGAACTCTAGTGTAAGTCCACACTCAGCACACCATAGCCGAAAGCACCCAGCTCCTAGCTTTAGATACCTGCCGCAGGAAAAGGAAGTGCGCAGAGCTTACAAAGCCCATGTAAAACAGATTATATATAAACGAAAGCAAAGAAATGGAAATCATAGGAAGACATACAAGTACAAAGGATTATCACAATACATGATCAAAGGATACAACATAAAGTAAGACAAATCGAAGTCAATTCATAGTGAAATGTAATATGAATCAGAAATCACAATCAAGTCCAATTACCCAAGCCATACAAATCATATCATAGTAACCATGGAGTCGCGAGCTCCAAAATTATGAAAGACGTGAATGCTCCCCAAACATCAGTCACAAATAACATATATCATAATGTCATAATCCACTCAAATACAAAACAAATCAAGATGCATCCATACGCCCCATAAAACAATAATAATCTCATAGTGCACATAGTAATATCAAATGGGGGACGGTGTGAGAAATCACTCACGGCACAACATGAGTCATGCAAAGGTGCATCAATGACACGGCCAGTTACCTTCAGTGCTAGGAACAAATAGTGGCTTGGGACTCAACTGAGAGGGTTCAAAGCAAAGTCATATCAAAGTTCATTTTCAAAGGGATTCCATAGCAAAGGTTCAATGTCAAAGGTTTAAATATCAAAGGTAGCATAGCAGGGTTCAAAAGAACATAATAACAGATCATATAAGAAAGCTAAGATAAAAGGCTTAGAGCAAATGTAGCAATATCACATAAGTAATCAAAGATAGAGAGGAATGTGTCATGAGAAACCTTAACGATAAGGTCAGAATATCTGTACCGTAATCTGAAATTGTAAAGCAATAATCAAAGAAAACACCACAGGAATATCAAAATCACTCCCTCTTGTACTGAACCCTAAAGAAATTATGAATTCGAATTACAAACCATTCATTTAATTATACTTTCTATTTTTAGTAACTTTCCATTTTTAGTAACTTTATCATTTTTTATAACTTCATTTTTAGTAAACTTTTCCATTTTTTAGTAATATTCATCATTGAGATTCTATTAATCATTTTGAATAGATTAGGGACTTAATAGGCCAACCTTACAAGTATAGGGGTTAAATTGACAACTTCCATATTTTAGTTTAATATGCAAAACAAACACTTTTCAAGGTTAAAAGTTGTAAATATCCAAAGTTTTCCACTTTATTCAGATTATACCTTCCATTTTCTGTATTTACAAGTCAAACCCTTAATTTTACATAATTTACATATTTAGCCCTTTTGGTTTATTAATTAATTAAACATTATCTTTAATTATCCATAATTACAAAACAAGCCCTTATAGATTCAAATCATAATTCGGCTAACTAATTAATTCACAAAACCCTAATTTAATTTTCCCAATCACAAACATAATTATTTCCCAATCATTGGAATTAAATGCACCTGGAAAAATTATCAAAACCCTAACCCTAATTTTATTTCTTTCCTTTTTCTTTAATTCGAAATCGGCAAACAATGATAAATCCCCAATAATTATTCGAATTCATCCTAAATTTTTCCAACAATTTATCTGAGTCATATATGATATAAAAAACCTTATAAAAATATAAAATCAATTTTACAAATATTATTTGTGCCGATTTCATAATTAGCTAAAAATTAGGTTCGAACATGTTTTTAATTATAAAACAAAATAACATGCATGATAATTTTTCTTCAGCATAGTACTAATTAATAGATGAAAAATGAGGTACAAAAAAAATACCTTTGATGACTTGGAGATTTATGATTATTGACCCTGTTGCTTAATTTCGAACCCAAAACAAATACCACAATCGAACAAGCACTCTAAAATTAGGTCCACTAATTTTCCACAATCCTTGACCTTCAAAACACTTTAAAAAAATCGTGCTTGCCCTTGAAAAAACTCTTGTGCCACCTCTTGATTTTATTAGGGTTTCGGGAATTATGTTTTAAGGAATGATCAAAATGAAAATGTAAAAGAGATATAATGGTTATTTGGCCGAGTATAAGGGCTTTCAAATAGGATTAAATCAGATTTTATCATTTGCATAATTATTTTGTATTTATCCTATTTTATTTTATATTTAATTGCATTATTTAAATACATTATTATTAAATAATTTCGGCAAACCAAATATATACCATAATTATTTATTTCTTTCTTACATAATAAAATATTTTATAAATCTTACATAATTTTCATAAAAAAAAATTGTTTGTCACATGTTGTATTTTCCATAATTTCTATAATTAAAATGAAATTTATTTAAGCTTTTATGTACTTTTTCTTGCATTAGGGTATTTTGGTAAATTTTACTATTGTTGAGATTTTTAGTTATTTTACAACTTACTTCCCCTCTAAAAAATTTTTTCGGTCCTCGAAAATAAAATGAACCGGAATGGAAACGAAATGAGAACGAAACGAACACATACCGAACTAGACAAAGAAATAAGGATAACTAGCTCGCATAGACTCTTCGGTCTCCCAGGTAGCCTCACGCTCTGGGTGATTCTTCCAAAGAATCTTCACAAAAGGAATAACTTTATTTCTCATGACTCTCTCTTGACGATCCAGAATGGATTCAGGTTCTCGGACAAAGACATATCAGGCTGAATCTGATCAAAAAGATAAGATGCGACATGCAATGGATGATAATGTATCCACTCAAAAGAGAGTTCCATGAAAGACATCGTGAACATGCGATAACTGCGGAGGAAGTGCCAGACGATACGAAACCTCTCCAATACGTTCCAAAATCTCAAACGGACCATTGAATCGAGGACTGAGCTTGCCCTTGATCCCAAAACGTTTAACTCTTCTGAATGGCGAAACCTTCAGAAATACACGATCTCCAACTTGAAACTCTAAGTCACGTCGATGCTTATCAGCATAACTCTTCTGTCACGATCTAGCCTCTTTCAATTTCTCCTTAGCAACAGCCACTTTCTCATTAGTAATCTCGATGAGCTCCGCCTTCAATCAAACGCTCACCTACTTCATCCAGCAAATAGTGCTCGACATTTTCTACCATAGCAAAGCTCGAAAGGTGCTGCCTTGATGCTAGCATCCAACTATTATTGTAGGCAAACTCCACCAAGCACAAGTATTCATCCAGCAACCTGTCCATATCCAAGCACAAAGCCCTCAACATATCTTCCAATGTTTGAAGTCCTCTCTGACTACCATCGTATTGAGGATAAATCTGTACTGAACTTAAGACGAGTTCCCCAAGCTTTCTGTAATCTTTCCAAAAACAAGACGTAAACTTCGAATCACTGTTGGACAAAAACAAATAGAAGTCGGTTGTACCATGATAGTCCAACATTTCCGTGTCGAAATCTCCGCAACCTTACTACTACCATAGATTGGGTTTTTGGTTTTTTTTTAGTTTAGTATTTTTGTTAGGTTTTTGAGTTTTTTTTTTTTTTTTTTAGGAGGGTTTTTTTTTTTTAGGGGTTTTTGTTTTCATTGGGAGGGAGGGGAAGGGGGAAGTGGGGTTAGTTAAGGGTTTTTTTTTTTTTTAAGGGGAAGATGGGAGGAGTTTTTTTTTTTTTTTTGTAGGGGGTGGGAGAGGGTAGTTCTTCCGATAGGTAAGAAATGAGCAGACTTGGTACCTATCACAACCACCCAAATCGCATCATGTCTTTTCTGAGTAGTAGGCAAACCAGTAACGAAATCCATGGAAATCTCATCCCATTTCCACATAGGAATCTCTAACGGCTGTAACAAACCACTAGCCCTCTGATGTTCAATTTTGACCTGCTGACAAGTCATACATTTGATACAAACGAGCCCACATCTTGTTTCATGCATTCCGACCAAAAGAAGTGTTACAAATCTTGTACATTTTGGTTGAACCTGGATGAATATAAATGGAGAACTATGAGCTTCCGTATAACCTTCTCGCGAAGTCCTTATCATTAGGAACACATAGCCTATCTTCAAACCACCTCAACACCGTCATCATCAACACTGAACTCATATTTTTATCCCCACCGCTTCAACATTCCTGTACAATAACCACAACTCACCGTCGTCCCTTTGAGCTTCTTTGATCTGTAAGCATTAGGGTTAGACTCAATCCACAACACTCCTCCATTAGCCACCAGAACCTCGACACATAGCTCAACATCCTAAACGCTCTAAATCACGAAGATAATGGAATCAAAACAAGCTAACATCCCAATTTTTTGACTAAGTGCGTCGCAACCACATTAGCCTTGCCGGAAGGTACTGGATGTTTATGTCATAATCTTTCAGAAGTTCTAACCATCTTCCTCTGTCTCATGTTAAGTTCTCGGCAGAGTAAAAGTTATTTTTAATATATTTGAGAATCGTATGATCGTAAATATTATCACAAGCTTCACCAACCAGATAGTGTCTCAGATCTTCAATGCAAAACCACGGCAGCTAACCAAGATCATGGGTTGGATAATTTACTCATAAGGCTCAGCTGCCTTGAAGCGTAGGCGATCACCTTCCCATAGTTGCATCAAAACACAACCCAAAACCTTTCTCGATGCATCGTTATAACTGAAAACCACCTGAACCAGATGGAAGAATCAATATCAGAAGCAGACACCAATCTCCGTTTCAATTCCTCAAAACTCTCCTGAACCTCCATCCGTCACACAACTTCACGACCCCTTTCTCATCAGCTGTAAAAGGTAAAGCTAATCGGAGAAACCCTCAACAAAATGTCGGTAATAAGCCAGCAAGCCCCATAAAACTTCCTCACTCCGTCACTGTAGTAGGTCTCGCCATTGGTGATACTTTCAACCTTTGATGGATCCATAATGATGCCATCTGCAGATACAATATGACCAAGGAAAGCGACTTGCTGTAACCAGAACTCGCACTTCGAAAACTTCGCATACAACTTCTTCTGTCTAAGAATCTCCAACACAATCTGTAGATGTCGCTCATGCTCTTCTTCAGACTTGGAGTAAACGAGGATGTCGTCGATGAAAACAATAACGAACTTATCATGTACTCGTGAAAATACGGTTCATCAACATTCCATAAACTCGGCAGGAGCATTAGTCAGACCGAAGGGTCATAACCAAGAACTCGTAGTGCATAACGCGTACGAAAAGCAGTCATAAGAAATATCCTGTTCTCTCACACGAAGCTGATGATAAACCAGAATCGCAGATCCATCTTAAGAAAATATTGGCCCCCTGCAGTTGGTCAAACAATAGTCGATTCCGCGGAAGAGGATTAGCGGTTACGAATCGTAATACGGTTGAGTTGGCGTAATCAATACACAAGCGCATGCTCCCATCCTTCTATCTTAACAAATAAACCCGGTGCACCCACGCGTGAAACACTGGTCTAAAAAAGCCATTCTCCACATCCCTGTAACTTAACCTTTAAACTCCTTCATTCACAGTGCCATTCATACGGAGGCCTTATGAGGTAGAGTCAGCACCGGGATTAACTCAATGCAAATAAAATCTCTCTAGCCGAGAAGACCAGTAAGTTCCATCGGGAAAAACATCAGCGAATTCACGAACAAACAGAAAGATTTTCAATATTAAGACTCTCCAAAGATTACCCATAACAGAACCAGAAAAACCTTGGCATCCAAATAAATCAAGGTACGTGCCATTATAGCAGAGATTACTAACGGACTTAAGCTGTGAGGAACCATATAAACAAATTCAGGTTGGCGAACGTTAACCAAAGATCATAGTCCTAGCATAGCATTCAATGTAGCTCATGAGAACTAACCAATTCATGCCAAGATCACATCAAAGTCGAACATATGGATATGAAGTAAAATCGCAGGGACGAACACGATCACAAAACTAGAGGGCAGCAGACCGAAAAAGCAAGCGGCTTTAACTTAAGTAAACCTTTCGATCCAAAACATGAATCCCTTGGGGTAAGCATCACCACCACCACCACCTGAAGGCCAGCACCATCCTGATTTCATTGGTGATCTGAGTTCTCGAAAGCCACCGTAAGGTTAGGACAGCATTGGCCACATGCACATAATCATGCCTCGAAGTTTAGGAACATCGTCATCCAGTTTCTACAGGTTGTCACCATCTAACGATCGAGAAACGATTAGCAAACGAAAAAATCAAGAATATGTTTAAGGAAGAGAGTTACGCAGAAGGAACCTATTGTCTACCCAATCTCACGGTCATAGCCTATAGCTCTAATGTCATAAGACCTCGTCATGATTTAACCTGGAGCTCTGATACCATAAATTGTAACGCCCCGACCAAAAGTGTAGAAGTATTACAATATGGTGTGACATCAAAGGCATACATAATCGATAAACACAAGCATAACCATCGGAAGTCTTAACTAAATAACCAAAGGATAAAAAAAGTCAACATGACTTAAGTACATAAGTTCCTTAAAAGACAGACATATCCAAACTAAATAATCGAAATAACTCAGGTCACGAAAAGTAACAAATCGATATCAAAACTAAGATCTCTAGGTAAGCCCACACTCAGCACTCCATAAGCCTGAAGCAACCCCAAGCTCCTAGCTAGATACCTTCCGCAGGAAAAGGAAGTGCGGCTGAGCTTAACAAAGCCCATTGAACATATATATATAATCGAAAAGCAAAGATAACAGAAATCAATAGGATACGATACAAGTACAAAGGAATTCAAAAGACATGATCAAAGGGATACAAATATAAGGTAAGACAAATCAGAAGTCAATTCATAGTGTAAGGTAAGATGAATCAGAAAGTCAAATCAAGTCTAATCACCAAGCCCAAACAAATCATATCATATTAACCATGGAGTCGCGAGCTCCAAATTGTGAAAGACGTGGATTGCACCCAACATCATTCACCAAATATACATATATCATAATGTCATAATCCATCGAATACAAAACAAAACTAGTATGCATCCATACTCGCCTTAAACAAATAAAATCATCATAGATCACATATAATATCAAATGGGGACGTGTGAGAATTCACTCACCCTCACATGAGTCATGCCAAAGGTGCATCATGACACGCCATGTTACCTACATGGCTAGGAAACAATAGTGGCTTGGGTCTCAAACTGAAGGTTCAAAGCAAAGTCCATATCAAAGTTCATTTCAAAGGAGGATCATATGCAAAGGTTCAATGTCAAAGGTTCAAATATCAAAGTACATACAGTTCAAAAGAACATAATAAAAGATCATATAAAAGCTAAATAAAAAGGCTTAGAGGAAAATGTACAATATCACAAGGTAATCAAAGATAGAGAGGAATGTGTCAAGAGAAACCTAACGAAAAGGTCAGAATATTCTGTACCTTATTCTGAAGTAAAGCAATAATCAAAGAAACACACAGAATATCAAAATCACTTCCCACTTGGCCCGAACTAAAGAAATGATGAATTCGAATTACACACCATCATTTAAGTTATACTTTCTATTTTTAGTACTTTCCATTTTTAGTAACTTTCCATTTTTAGTAACTTTCCATTTTTAGTAACTTTCCATTTTTAGTAACTTTCCATCATTTGAGATTCTATTAAGCATTTTGAATAGCTTAGGGACTTAATATGCCAACCTTACAAGTTTAGGGTTAAATATGACAACTTTCCATATTTTAGGGTTTATAATATGTGCCTAATCAATAATTTTCAAGGTTAAAATTGTAAATATCAAAGTTTCACATTTTATTCAGATTATACCTTCCATTTTCTGTATTTACAAGTCAAACCCTTAATTTTACATAATTTACATATTTAGCCCTTTTGTTTTATTAATTAATTAAACATAATCTTTAATACCATAAATACAAACAAGCCCTTATAGATTCAAATCATAATTTCGGCTAACTAATAATTCACAAAACCAATTTAATTTCCCATCACAAACCCCATCATTAGCATTAATTTCACCTGGAAAAAATAGCAAAACCCTAACCCTAATTCATTTTATCACTTTTCTTTCCCTTTTCCCCTTTATTCGAAATCGGCAAACAAAGAAAAATCCCAAATAATTATTCGAATCACTTCTAAATTTTTCCAACAATTTATCTGAGTTAATTATGATATAAAAAACCTTAGAAAAATATAAAATCAATTTTACAAATATTATAAATGCCGATTACATAACTAGCTAAAAATTAGGGTTTCGAACATGTTTTAATTATTTCGACCAAAATAACATGCATGATAATTTTTCTTAAGCATAGAACGAATTGATATGATGAAAAATGAGATACAAAAATACCTTTGATGATCCTTGGTGATTTTTCGAATTATTGACACACGAATTTGTTTTTCGAACCAAATAAATTCCCACGATCGAACCAAGCCTTAAAAAATCTTTCCAATATTTTTCCCACGATCCTTGACCTTCAAAACACCTTAGAAAATTCGTGCTAGCTCTGGAAAAATTCTTGTGCCGCCTCTTTGTATTTTAGGGTTTTCGGTGTATTATGTTTTTAGGGATTTAACAATTTAAAAATGTATAAAGGATTATAACAAAGTATCTTGGCCGAGTTTTGAGGCTTTCAAAAGAGATTAAATCAGAATTCAAACTTGCCTAATTTATTTTATAATTATCCATATTTATTTATATAATTTGTAAAGTATAAATACATAAATATTAATATTTTCGGCTAAAGTATATATACATAAATACTTATTTATTTTTCTTATATAATATAAGGTATTTTAATCTTACATAAATTTCATAATTGTCATATGTTGTATTTTTATAATTTCTAGAATTAAAATGAAATTTATTTATGCTTTTATGTAATTTCCTTGCAGTAGGGGTATTTTGGTAATTTTACACTTGTTGAGATTTTTAGGTTTTACAGAATGCACCTACCAGGATTTCATGAAGTGTCAACCACTCAACTTTAACGGAACGGAAGGAGTTGTCGGATTGATAAAGTGGTTTGAGAAGATGGAAACAATGTTCCATATCAGCAACTGCCCAGAGAAGTCCCAAGTTAAGTATGCTACTTGCACACTGTTAAACAATGCACTAACTTGGTGGAACTCACACAAGAGGACTTTTGGGACTAAGGCTGCATTTGCCATGTCATGGAGAGAGCTCATGAAGCTAATGACTGAAGTGTACTGCCCAAGAAACGAGATTCAGAAAATGGAAACTGAATTGTGGAACTTAACCGTAAAGAACAATGATTTGACTACTTATACTCAGAGATTTCAAGAGTTGACTATAATGTGCACCAAGATGGTCCCCGAGGAGGAGGATCAGGTTTAGAAATTCATTGGAGGACTCCCCGATAACATCAAAGGGAATGTAATTGCTGCCGAACCTACAAAACTGCAAGATGCTGTAAGCATTGCTAACAACTTAATGGACCAAAAGTTGAAGGGACATGCTATGAAAAATGCTAAGAACAAAAGGAGATTGGAGGTCAATCAGAGAGACAACCGTGGACAACAACCACTATTCAAAAGGCCAAATGTAGAAGGTCAGAATGTAGCAAGAGCCTATACAGCTGGCAATAACAAGAAGAAACCATATAATGAACTGTTGCCACTCTGTAACAAGTGTAAGCTTCACCATGAAGGACCATGCACAGTGAGATGTGGGAAGTGTAACAAGGTTGGGTATTTAACTCGGGATTGTAAGCTCACAATCTCCACTACTTCAACTCAGAGGGGTCAAGTAGTGAACCAAATGGTCGTAACTTGTTTTGAGTGTGGAAGGAAAGGAAACTACAGAGGTGATTGCCCAAAGTTGAAGGATCAAAACTATGGAAACAAAGCTAGAAACAAGAATGGAGTTGGTGAAGCAAGAGGGAAATCATATGTTCTAGGTGGAGGAGACGCTAACCCCGATTCAAATGTCGTCAAGGGTACGTTTCTTCTCAACAATCATTATGCTTTCATATTATTCGATTTGAGTGCCGATATAAGTTTTGTGTCGACTACATTTAGTACCTTGCTTGATATAACCCCCGATACTTTAGACGTTAGCTATGCTGTCGAATTAGTCGACGGGAGAATTTCTGAAACCAATACCGTGCTTAGAGGTTGTACGTTAGGATTACTAGGTCACCCATTCAATATTGACCTAATGCCGGTAGAACTTGGTAGCTTTGACGCCATCATCGGCATGGATTGGTTAGCGAACCATCATGCGGTGATCGTTTGCGATGAGAAGGTCGTGCGGATTCCCTATGGAGATGAAGTTTTAATAGTCCAAGGTGATGGAAGCAGTAGAAGAGAGAAGTCGAAGTTGAGCATTATATCGTGCACTAAAACTCATAAGTATGTTGAGAGAGGTTGCCAAATTTTTCTGGCACAAGTAATGAAGGAAACCGGAGACAAGTCGGAGGAGAAACGACTTGAGGACGTGCCGACTATACGGAACTTTCCGGAGGTCTTTCCAGAGGACTTGCCTGGATTACCTCTTACGCGACAAGTTGAATTCCAAATCGACTTGGTCCCTGGTGCTGCACCTGTGGCACGAGCTCCGTATAGATTAGCACCGACGAAACTGCAAGAATTGTCTACTCAATTACAACAAGCACCCTCGTGCATGGTATGACAAATTATCTTCTTTCTCTATTGAACATGGGTTCACTAAAGGTATTATTGACCCAACTTTGTTCACACAACGTCACGGGGGAGACATACTAGTTGTTCAAGTATATGTTGACGACATTATTTTTGGTTTAACAAATCCAGATTTTTCAAAACGTTTTGCAAACCTAATGAAAAATAATTTTGAAATGTCGATGATGGGTGAACTAAAGTTCTTTCTTGGACTTCAAGTTCATCAATCTCCCCGTGGCATATTCATAAGTCAGTCACAATATGCAATTGAGTTGTTAAAGAAACATGGTCTAGATGAATGTTCTCAATGAGTAACAACCATAATGGCAACTGAGAGGGCTGTAATTTGATTTACAATGCACGCTACTAATTCTAATGACTCATCTATCGATGATAAGCGGAGTCTTTTGAACCTAACAAGCAGTGTGCCAGACATTTCTTTTTGTACTTTTGTATGTGCTCGTTATCAAGCACGTCCTACGGTCAAACACCTCAAAGAGGTAAACGAATCTTTCGCAATCCTAGATGACATCCTATTAAAACGGGCCTATGGTATCCGATGGACTATTTGAAACTAATTTCCTATTCAGAGACGCGGACCATGCCAGGATGAAAAGGATATTGTAAAAGAACATTATGAGAATGCAATTTCTAAGTGAAAGCTCGTGAGTTGGAGTTTCAAAGAAACAAAAAATGTACTGCGATGTCTACTGCGAGGCTGAATATGTTTTCCTTGTCTGCATGTTGTGCACTAAGTTTATTTGGGATCAAACTCAACTGCTTCGACTATGATAAAAAGTACAATCATCCGATATACTGTGACTCCAAGAGTGCCATTGCTATCTCGTGCAATCCGGTCCAACACTATAAGACTAAGCATATTAACATCCGGTATCATTTTATTAAAGAACATGTTGAGAAGGGTACTTTGGAAATTTACTTTGTCGGGACAGAATACCAACATGCGATCATTTTACTAATGACTTCAAAAGGAACGCTTTGTAGTATCTCCGTTCATCGCATTATATGAGATGTAATGACCCAACTCAGTGTGGAAAGCCCGACAAATGTTATCTTCTTGTAAAGACCTACATAAAAAACATAAAAATAAATTTTTCCAAAAAACAAACCAAAAGAAAAAAAATTGACAAATTCAAAATCCCAAAAGATTTGTCAAATGTTATAATATATATATATATATATATATATATATATATATATATATATATAATAAAATAATTTAAAAGATCACATGATTAGATTTATGATTCAAATTTTTTTATAAAAAAAACTTTCAAAAGAAAAAACAGAATCATAATCAAAGGGGGAGTACTTGAGACTTTTCATTTACATACATCATTTCAGAAATAAAATATAACGAATGAGCTCTCAAAAGACTGCATTTGAAAAAGGTTATAGTTTCAACGGGGGAGTTTTTATTTAAAAACTCAAACATCTTTTATTTTCGACTAAGTAGTTTACATATTTAATTCAAGGGAGTTTTGAAAATTTTCATTAACTCAAGTGGTTGGGGGGTAAGAAAATTTGAAAAACAAAATTTGGAAATAAATGATTCAATCGAACAAAAGTGAAAACCACAATGGCTGACAGGTCCCCCAATTTTTCAAACAAATATTCGGGCTATAAAAGGCGAATTTTTTTTATTTTACCTTTTATAATTACTAAGTCTATATTGTCGAGTTGAGTAGAAAATCAAAGCACCTCTTGTCGCGTTTATTACAACGATTTACCACTACTTTTCTTACTCAAACGAAAATTGGAGAATGAATAGTGGTTCAAATAATACATGTTTTGCATTATCGAGTTTAAACTCCGTAATATTAGGATTACCTGAGTTTGTGTTTTATCGAGTTTATGCAACAAGATTGAAATCAAGGACGATAATAAACAATGTTTATGTAGAAATAAGTGATAAATAGCTTAGGAATAGTTAACTAGTCGCTGAAATTGAAATTCGGAAGTATATGGTGTTAATCGAGTTTGATTATTATCGAGTTTGATTGTTTGTCTACTATTTGGAGTCTGTATCGTCCCTTTTACCCAAAAAAAGAAAAATGATAATAGAACATAAAACGAATCGAGTTTCGTTTTTTCATAAGTTAAATAGCACAGCACAACATTGCGTTTATTCTAGTTTTTGTGAAACTCAGTAATAGTCAAATAATCAAACTCATAAAGGGTCAAAAAGTCAAACTCGTTGGTGTCAAAAAGTCAAAATCAGTAAAAATGCTTGTGAAACGTGAAGATGTTTGAGAACGAAATAATTTTGATGATAAATGCTTAGTGATGATCTAATGCTTATATGATATAATGCATGCATGTCTGTGGAACAAAAAGATCATTTCTCATGTGTGGTGAAAACAATCAAATACTTATTGAGAAGAAATCACTCGTTTATGAATTCTAAAGCTGTGGGTCATATACTCATATTTCTAATTATTAAGTGGACTACGTCATGTCCGGTTACGGCCCCTGTTTTTTTTGCAATGAACAAATGAGGAGTGAGTGACCTTAGTGTCCATATCAATAATTGAAATTAATATTTTGCTTCATTGTTTAGGAATCATGACAAAAAAGTAAAATGAAATGATATTTATAACTTGAATCTAAAAGATCCAAATCTAAATTGTTTAATGACTACGTCATGTCCTTTTTCGGCCATTTTCGGCAATGAGCAGAATGAGAGTGAGGACGTAGTGTCCATTCAATTATGGGTTTGTGATTATATGATTCTATGTTATCATTATAAAGAAATTTGTTGTCAAAATATTTCTGGAAAAAGTTCTCAAAATCTGTTATTGTGTCAAAATGATACTCTTTCACAAAAGCAATTTTAAGAATTAGAATGTTTGTTCCTCTTAATTTTAGTAAAAGAGTCTTGATTAAAATCAAAATAGAAATCTTCATCATTCTTGAAAGAGTATCATGTCACAAAGAATTTCTGGTGAGGATATTTTAAAAACAGAAAGAGAGAGCTAAATCCTACGCACAAAGCAAATCATAAGTGTTTCCGAAAAAGAATTGCCAGAACACACAAAAATGATAATCAAAAGAATAATTCGAATAAAAACGTATAGCATGTGCTAGAAAAAGAAGAACAGTACATGAAAAAGAAACATGATCAAAAATATGTTCAAAATAATTGCGAGAACATATAAAACGATACAGAGTGAAAAAAGACAAAAATGTCAAAAGATAGTTGTTATCTAACATCTCAATTTTATTCATTCAGTAATCACCATGGCATAACAACATGCATCTGAGGTTCATCCAGATGAACCGTGTCCTCCAAACAAAAGATATGATCTTATGGATGCTAACAAGAAAGTTTGATCTGAACATGATGGCAATGCCACCGAAAAGCAATATTCTGACGAACATCATCAAGAATCATGATTAAAGAATTTTAAAAAACTAACACCTTATATATATAATTGATAAAAAATAATATATATAAATAAGTAAATCTAAAAATAATCAATAAACCAAGAAGTATATAGAATCTTTCCCTTACCCGGGTCGTTTATCCCAACGAGGTTGCATTAAATCGACAGTCGAAAATTAAGAGTTTTGAATGAATTAAATGGAGTTTAGAAAGCTAAATTAATCAATAATAAGCAAAAACGATTGAGAAAAACCTAAAAATTACGAAATTAAACTGAAAAACGAGAGCAGGAATCCCGAACAAGGGGTCAAAAACCTAAAATCTTAAAAATTAACACCTACAAAGAAAGTTGTTACTTCTAGTCTACTCATAGTGACTAATAATGAGAAAGAAAAAACTAGACTGAAAACGGAGTTAAAACGAGCTTTAAAATGAAAAAACAAAAAGCGGGGTCGAAACCCGTTCTTTAAAAAGTAAAATTTTGCAAAAACGACCCTACGAAAGATTTTCTATTTTTCCTAAGTGAAAACTGATAAAATAAAATTTTCTAAAAAAGAAAAATATTTTTTTGATTTTTATTTAATTTATTATAATTAAAAAACAGTTTTAATAAAAATAAAAGATTAAAAATATTAAACGTTTATAAAAATTCTCAAAAAAATACCGAAAAATAGCTTAAGTCAAGCTGTCCGTAGAAAAGAAAGAGCAGGTGGTGCTAGCTTATTGGAATAAGCTCAAAATGGGCTGATAAGCAAATGGGCCGAAGTGTGTATATTAATTAAATGTGGCAAAGTCTAACTGAAAAAGTCCCAAGGGCAGTTGGTGAGGGGGTGTGTGTTAAAAGGGTTGAGAGTGTAGAGGTTCGTGGTTCAGCCAGGCTCACCCCTTGCTTCCACCTCCCTTTTTTCTTTGATTTTTCAAAATTGTTTTAACACAAAACCTTAAGACTTGTAATAAGTCATTTTTAACAAAGCACTTTTTTTTCTTTACTCAAATAAGCCCTTAAATAAGTACTTTTAAGTTGACAGTTTGCTAAACCAACTAAAATGCTTTTTAGCTCAAAATTGCTAACTGTCTAAGGCACATGGACAAATAAGCAAATGCAATCCTATATTAACACCTAATAAGCAAAATCATTCAGAAATAAGCTAGCAAATCAAACAAATAAGCACAAAAAGCAAGAGAGAATAAGCACACAAAAGGGCAGCTTAAGCTATTTTAACTAAAACTAAAAAACTAACTGCTATGCTCACTAGGGGCAAAATAAGCTAAGGGAAGCAAAGAAAAGGCTAAGAAAAGCTTGACACCTAGACCCGTAATAAACAATGATGCAACACAAATAAGCTAAATAAAAACAGCCAGATAAACGCCATGAAACAAATAAGCAACAAGGCCCCATAGAGCTAGAAAGCAAGCAGTCAAAAAGGCACTTAAGGGCTTAAATTTAAGCACTCTAAAGGGACACTTAAGGCTGGGGCTTGCTAGGGCTTAAAGCTCAGCTTATGAGTTTCCTAAAAAGGCAAAAATCTAAGAGCATGAATAAAAAACAAGCAAGAAAAAGGAGGTTGAAAAGTGGCTGCTAGCACCAGGGGACTTTAACTAGGAAAATTTTTGCTAAAAGCCAGCTTAGAAATAAGCTGGTAAATAAGCTCAAAATTTTTTAAACCAAGTCCAAACACATTGACACAAGCTGCTAATGAGCTTGTGCACAAAAAAACTAGAAGCTAAAACACTATTTTACCATCTGATTTTTGCAATTGAAAATGAGTAGTTTTGACTTTTGAAAAACACTAAACCTATGTTGACAGATTTATACTTTGACAAAACCAAATCAAAAGGGACTCTACTACTGAAATGTAACACTTAAAACAACACTCAAAACCTGGTTTAAAAGATTTAAAACTAGCAAGCTCTCAAAAGCTGATTTGGACAATCAGTTTTAAGATGTTTATAAAGGAACTTGAAAAATACTTTAAGACATTATAACTTTTGAAAAACAGATTACTTAGTGCTTAATATTGCCTGACAAAGCTCACTCAATGACCCATTGTGCCTTTAACCCATTTTGACCCATATTGACCCCTTGTGCCAAACACCACTTTTAAAAATTTAAACTTCAATTTTAAACTATAAAAACTATTTAAGCACATGATTTAAAACTGTAATAGCATCATGCAATATAAACTAGAAATAAAGCCAATAACAGGAAATAATAAGCACATCAAATAACCCAAGTTGCAATAAGCAGTTTTAAGGCAGATATGACATATATGAGCTAAAACACAAACAAGATAAATCAAAGCATCAAATTAACAACAAATAGCATAAACAAGTACAATAAGCAAGAAAATAAGCAAAATAAGCATTTCTAACAGTAATGAACAAAATGTAATAAGAGACTTACAAATGCCCTTTGCTTCTAAAACAGGCTAAAGGGCTCAAAGAGCTTATCTATAAAGCTCCACTTGTATAAACAAGCGAAAGTCCAAAGCCCACCCCGAATTGGCTTTCATCCATATTTACTGAGGAACTTTTGAGGGGAGGATTCTTGTTTTGTGGTTTTTCCCTTTAACACTATTATACTAAGACTTTTTTTTTAATTTAAATAAGAGTAAAACACTTATGAGAAATCTAAGTGATCGTTTGTAAAAACAATGAACAATCCCTTAATACTTGAAACAAATTTAAAAAGAATCTCAATACTTAAATTTCAATCATACAAAAAGAGATTACAATTTATTTTAGAAATAACTAAACTAGTTAAACTAAAGCTAAAAACTAAGATAACGACTCACTGCCACAAGGGCTTACAACAAGCTATTAACTAGTACAAGGAACTGAGGTCCTTGCGCCTTGCCCTTCTTCCCGTGTTTTCTTCTTTGTAAGAAAAACCCAAAGTTTCTTGTTGTGAGGAGAGACCAATAGCTCAATCTGACCATTTATCTTTGCTGTGGATGCCCAATCATGGATCTCAACCCTTCATTCTTTCTTGTCCAAATGAAGTTTGGGGATTGTCAACATGCAAGGGGCCATGTGGGTTGGGCGTTTGCTGGTGTGACATTTTTGCGGAACTTTAATCAGAGGTGGGGGGGGAAACAGTTACTGGGAATTTAGCGGAAAGTTTAATCTGTTTTTGGGAAATGTATAGTGACAGGGTAATAGTTGGGTATTTTCATAAATGGCCCCTCAACTCATATATTTTTATTGCCAAGACACTCATGTGGGTTAGTTGTTTAGGGTTTGGCAAAACAGTCCCTTAACTTTTTCTTGACATTGCAATGGATTAGTCCATGTGGTACAAGTAGCAGGAGTAGGCAAATTGGTTCCCTCTACTTCCTTGTGGCTTACAACTAAAATGAGTTTAGGCTTTTTGTATTTAACAAAGTTAGGGCCGTATTATGATGTAAGGCCCAGTTTGGTCTTCAGAATGTAACGCCATGAATGGAGCTTATAAATCTAAAATTAAAAAACCCTGCCTATTAGAGTGGAAGGGTAGGGACTCATTAAGGTCCCTTCTTTATTATGGCTTGGTCTTGACTTGGCTTTGTCGGGTTGACTTTTACTATTGACTGGATTTTTGGTCTTTGGCTTGATTTGGACTTGTCTTTTCCCACGCTTTTTTTCCATTCCGATCTCGGTTTTGGTCATTTTTGGCTTGATTTTACGTCCTTATCATGGATATCCTTTTCCCCTGCACAAAATAAGTAAAACTATACAATACAATGTATATTTGGTAAATTTTGGTCTTTAAGTCCGATTTATAATGATGAAAGTATGTGTAAATTAAACGCATTATCCAAAATCCCCCATACTAAACCTTGCCGTGTCTCAACGCATGCTATGAAGTAGCACTTAGAAAACTAAAAATCTGATCACCCCCTCGACGTAATAACCTAACCTCAAAAAGTACTAAGTGTTCATCAAGGGAATTAAAGACTCATAAGTTTTGAAAATATCCCCGTTTTTACCATTTTTTATATATACACTTATTCCTACACATATTTTTGTATTTTTTATTTTTCTCATTTTTTTAAGCAACTAGTTAGAACGTTTGACTTTCGTTATTTTATAACTTTTAGGGATCATAAACAAGGACGCATTTCGATCCAAGAAAATCCCCAAAATGATAAATTCATCGATTCCCGCAAAGACTTTTCACTTTTCCAAACCAAGCTTAAAAACGAAATCACCGTAATTTTGATTAAGATCTAACACGACTAATAGTTGCAACTTGTAAACTTTTCACTCCCATAATTATTATATTCTTAAGTGTATGGCTATTGAATTCAACCATGATCAACGTTTTGCAACATTCTATGTTTCAACGTTTCAACCCTAGATTAATGAGTTAAAGGGGCGAGATCATCCCATGTAGCGACTTTCGTCTCGGCACATCCCAACCTTGCGGTTAAGTGACCCATGCCTGTTTGACCACCCCACAGATACTAGTATCGGGACCTCACAGACCTAGTTTCATAAGCTCTTAGGCATTCTGTAATGCACATACTTTAAAATAGAATAGCCGAAGTTCAAAAGCATATCTGAATTTAACAAAAAGAGATCTTTTATTTATTAATTCACACTTAATATTAAACACTCATGCAATTTCGACCCTTTAGAAGGCTGTAACATCGGTTGTGAGCCGGCAAGATACAACAAACTTTTATCAGCCCACATTTTATATTTATTATATTTTTGCACTTTTCATCATTTTTTTACATATATATATAGGGAAAACGTCTTTTTGAAAAATTCAAGTATAAATTTGAACTAAGGCTAAAGTTTTTGCTATATACTATAAAAATTATTGATTTAAGTTTAATCTCCAAAAGTAACACGTATATTAATCAGTTAAGACTTATGGGAAAAAAAAAAGCGAGCAAGAGTTACACACATACCTTAAGAATTTCCAAATTATCCTTGTTTAGCATCCAACTCATACCTTACCACTAATCATTTTTCGTTCTTACGCTAATATTTGCGAACGCTTATTCTAAAAGTTTAAGAACAAGCTAGAGCTCAACATGCTCGAAAACGAAGTTAAAATTTTACTCTTATTCTACCCATCAAGAAAGAGTCAAATTGGTGACAAAACAACTTATTTTATTTTTGAAATTTTGAAATTTTTTCATTTTTTTTGAAATTTGGAGGAAAAAACGGGATTACGTGAAAAACCAACCTGCAGGCACAATCAAATCAAGTACCCCATACAAGATTGAAACAATTGTCCTCATGTTTTTAACGAGGGTTTCTACGTAAATCCTAAGCCCGTTTATAGAATTATGCTTAAAGTAAAATTATCTATAAGATTTGATAGAGGATTCCCAAATTGAAGCTGAGGATGTGAACTCTGTTGTGACGCGAGTACAAATACCGGCGAGCACGAGAGGCCCTTCAAAAATACGGGACATCCAGGACAAAGCAGCACAAAATACAAAACATAAAAAAAGAGGCAACCACCTCACCACAACTAAACACTTATTCATTACTAACATAACAAAACTAATGGATATCTAGAAAAGCATGGGTGCCTCCCACGAAGCGTTGTTAAGGGTCATTTTTGGATATTAGACTTAAGCGTGATCTAATCCCAGAATTTAATTGTCCTAAGTGAAGGTTTGAGTCGGATATCCATAAACAGGGATATCCCCTCCAAAGTAGTGCTTAAGACGATGATCATTTTACTTTGAATTTGCAAGAGTTTTGGATAACTCACGGTGCCATAACGGAAAAGACTTGAACGCAAAATGGTAAATGGTCTTGACCAGCGGGATTTCAGTTTGCCGGAGAAAATTTTCAATCTTGAGTTAAAGAGGAGGACTTGATCACCTACGTTGAAAACACGGTTTTTGATCTTTGCGTCATGGATCCTCTTATATTTTCATCTTTGTAGAATCAAAGAATTTTCTAGGCTTGATCATCACAAGCAGTTAACTTAATTCATTAAATTAAAACTTGCGTTGATCTCTACGGTCTGAAATCAAAAGTTTGTCAATCTTAAGCCCAGTAAGTCTTTGCTCCAACTCAATCGGTAAATGACATGCCTTTCCATATACAAGCTTGTACGGAGTGCAAACCCGATGATAGTTTTGTACGGGCTGTACGGAATCCCCCCCAAATAGCGTCATCGAGTTGTTTCGACCAATAGGCAAGAAGTTTCGCCCCACTGTCCTATCCAAGAATACTTTTTAAACCACGATAATTGATACCTCAACCTGCTCACCTTGTCATGTGGTCGAAAACGCGGTGCCAGAGACATGAGGACTCCATATTTAAGCATGACCTTTGCAAACTTCATTGCAAAAATGTTGTTCCACGATCACTGATGATGGCACGAGGGCACCGAATCTGGCAATTTAAAGATTTAAGAATTTGCAAACTACTCGGGGCGCGTTTTGTGGGAGCACCATTTGCTTCAACCCATTTCGACAGTAATCGTCAGCCACAATATGATATTTGTTTCCTTTGATGATGGGAAAAATGGTCCCAAGAAGTCTATGACCCAAACGTCAAAATTCATAAACTGGAGGAATTTTAGGCATCACATCCCTTTGGTTAAAATATTTCCTTGTCGTTGGCACGAGTCCAATTATTTAAACCACCTCTGTGCAATCATTATAAATGTAGGGACCAAAAGATTCCGGCATCAAAGAATTTTGGAGGTGAGATTTGCACCGAGATGTCCCCTGGTGGTCCATTGTGGCAAGCATCGAGAATGTCCGAGAGGCTTCTTTTGCCGTGCACACAAAACCGCCGTATCACATTGATCAGCACATAATTTGAACAAGAGAGTGGTCATCCGAGAAGTAGTGTTTGACATCATGAAAAATAGTTTTTTTCTGCTAGGATGACATTCCCCTTACAATGAAGATCCCCGCATATGGTAGTTTGCAAATCTGCAAACCATGGGGACAATCAACGACGAAAAGCAACCGAACCAAGAGTTTTCGATGGAAATGTTTCTGTGATTTCCTTGTTCTCGAGTTTATCTTGATGAGGGTTCTCAAGTCTGGAAAGATGATCGGCGGCCAGATTCTCTGCTCCTTTTTTGTCTCGGATGATAACATCGAATTCTTGGAGCAAAAGGATCCACCGCATCAGTCTTGGCTTAGCATCCTTTTTAGTGAAGAGATACTTTATAGCATAATGGTCGGTATACACTATGCTCTTGGACAAAACGAGATATGACCAAAATTTCTCAAAAGCGTACACTACGGCAAGTAATTCTTTTTCAGTCGTAGTGTAGTGTGCTTGAGCTTCGGTCATTGTTTTGCTGGCATAGTGAATTGGTTAGAAATGCTTGTTTTTTCGCTGCCCTAGGACTGCCCCAATTGTAAAATCACTTGCATCACACATGAGTTCGAAGGGCAAGTCCCAGTCGGGGGCAATCAAAATTGGAGCCTCAGTCAATTTTCTTTTAAGTGTATTAAAGGATTCAATACACTCTTTTGAGAAGAAAAATAGGGTCTCTTTTTCAAGCAGGTAAGTCATTGGGCGGGCTATTTTTAAAAAGTCTTGTATGAAACGTCGGTAAAAACCGGCATGCCCAAGAAAACTACAGACACCTTTCACAGTAGTCAGGTGAGGGAGCTTGGCGATAACGTCAACTTTAGCTCGGTCGACCTCAATTCCCGACTTAGAGATTTTGTGTCCAAGAACAATGCCTTCCTTCACCATAAAATGGCTTTTCTCCCAGTTGAGGACCAAATTGGTGTCTTCACACCGTTTTAACATATTTTCCAAATGGGATAGGCATGTAGAGAAAGAATCCCCGAAGACTGAAAAGTCATCCATAAACACTTCCATTGTTTTTTCAATCATTTCATGGAATATTGCCATCATACATCGTTGAAACATGCCAGGTGCATTGCATAGCCCAAAAGGCATGCGGCGATAGGCAAACGTTCCGTATGGGCAAGTAAAGGTTGTCTTTTCTTGGTCCTTCGGGTCTATGGGAATCTGAAAATAACCCGAGAAGCCATCGAGGAAACAATAGTATTGATTTCCCGCTAGTCTTTTGAGCATTTGATCCATGAAGGGAAGTGTAAAGTGGTCCTTTTACGTAGCTTCATTTAACTTTCTATAGTCAATGCATACTCTCCACCCTGGGACCAATTGAGTCGGTATTAAATCATTTTCATCATTTTCGATTACGGTCATGCCACCCTTTTTTGGTACACAGTGCACCGGGCTTACCTATGGACTTTTAGAGATCGGATAAATTAATCCGGCGTCAAGAAGTTTTTCAACCTCTTTTTTGATGACGTCATGGATTTTCGGATTTACCCGCCTTTGATGCTGAACCGTTGGTTCGTAGTCCTCTTCCATGAGAATTTTGTGGGTACAAAACTCTGGGTCAATACCCTTAATATCAGAAAGTTTCCAAGCGATGGCTCGCTTGTGGGACTTTAGAACCTCGATCAGAGCGGCCTTTTCCTCATTCTTTAAATCTTTTGCAATTATGACGGGCAACTTGTCGTTACCTTCCAAAAATGCATATTCTAAATGAGGTGGCAAGTCCTTGAGTTCAACCTCAAGGGGCTCATTAACTGAATATTTTTCATAGTTTGCTTCACAAATTTTAAGAACTTTTCTGATTTCCGATAAATAATTTCCTTGAAGAGGTGGTGATGGTTCACTATTAAGAATTGCTTCGAGGAGAAGAATGTCCCCATCAGGGTCATAATATGTTGGATCAACTTCCGGTGAAGTTGGATCATCCTCTATAGCAAGAAAAGAGTCGGCTTCTTCGAAAAGGAGAAAATCACTGTCCCCGAATGGAGTTAAAGTCGGAGAAGAAGTAGAAACGATTGGATCATAGTAAGGAGTGGGATTGCCACTCGAGATCACATTTGAGAAACCAAGAACTTCTTGAGAGTATTCTTCACAAGCCATATCAATGACGTCAATTCGGTTTGCCGTCATATGATTGTAATTAGCCGTGTATCTCGAAGTTTGGTCCAGATTGAATGTGATGGCCTCTTTGCCAACACGAAGGGTTATTTCACCTTCGTATACATATTCTCAAAGTACGATGGACTTGTAGAAACTCCATCGAGAAATTAAAGGTAACTCGGGGGGTCTGGTTCAAAATCTACGACCACGAAATCTGCTAGAAATTGGAACTTTCCCACCGTTACATAGACGTCTTCGGCGATACCGATCGGTTCAGAGATCGAACGGTCCGCTAGTTCTAGTGTCATGCAAGTCGGGGTTAGTTCGGGAAGAGAGAGATTTTTCCATACGAAATATGGCATAAGATTAATGCTTGCGCCGAGATCGGCCAAGGCGTTGCTATGTTATTAATCCCGGAATATTCACAGGATAATAAGAAATCGGGCCAGGGTCTCCAATTTTTTCGGGTAACTTGTTAGGGTGTCCGAGCTGAGCAATTCTCGTTCAATGGAAGTTCTACACATTTCATCAATCTTTTCTTTGTTTACATTAAAGTTTTTTAGAAGTCGATGGCAAATTTTAGCATAAGCATCAAGGCATCCATAAAGCTAATTTCAAAAACTCGAAACTCTCTAAAGATTCGTCTAGTATTTCTCAATTCGAAACTCAAATCTTTAAAGATTTCGTAGAATTTCTCAATTTGGTCGTTAGCTTTTTCACGGCGCCTTTCATCATTACGTCTTGAAGGATATGGAATTGTTGGTTTCAAGTTAGGCATCGGAGCACTAACGGAAATAACAACGGGCTCAGAATTTGGTACTTGAGGTTGAACTTGGACAACCGGAGGTTGGACGTCTTTGGTACTTCCGTTATTAGTAGGAAGCATCGTGTCCTTTGTGACCTCGGTTTCACGCTCCACTACTTTAGGAGAAGAAGAAGTAGTAGGAATCGTGGGTCCTTGATAAGCAACACCGCTTCGGGTAGTAATACCCTTCAAGTCTTCCTTCGGGTTAGTAACGGTGTTACTCGGGAGAGAACCCGTACCCGAAGATGAAGCGGTATTGGCATTCACGAATTTGGAAAGCATGTCCGTTAAATTGGTCATTTGATTTTGCAAGTTTTGATTTTGGTCTTGCATGTTTCTCATAACCGCATCATTGGCTTTGACGTAGCTTTCAAAATCGGTCTTTGTCACACCTTGTGTTTGAGGAGCCAGAGCTTGGTAAGGTGGAGCTTGGTAAGCCGGAGGTTGAATAACCTAGGGTCGATAAATTTGTCCTTGGTTAACCGGAGGTTGGTAAGTTGATCCTTGATTGTAATTATTCCCCCGGTTTTGGTTGTAACGGTTTTGATTATTGTTTTGATTGTTTTGAACAGGAGGAAAACCGGGAGGTCGAATTTGATTAGCAATCGGGGCTCGGTAACCGGTATTTCCTTGGTTGTAGTTAGCTGCGGCGGCTTGAGAGACGTACTCTTGAATATTGTCACGATAAACGTTGCCATTGGTGGCGGGACAATTTCGGTACGAATGAGCACCACCACAAGTAACACAACTTTCCTCGACCGCTTTCACGGGAGTGGGAGCTTGGGATTTCTTATCAAGAAGTAAAGCTTTCACCATATCTTTCAGTTCGGCAACATCGGGAGAAATACCGAGGGTAGAAGAGCTCGAACTCACTTTTGCAACAACTGGTTTGTTACGTGAATTACGAACTTTGGATTTGCTTTCAATGATTCTTAGGCAATCACGGGGCATTTTATCCAAAAAGTTACCACCCGCGGCGGAATTCAACGAATCTTGATCATTAGAGTTCAAGGCATTATAGAATGTATCGAGTTGATGTAACTCTGAAAATCCATGATGTGGACATGCCCGAAGAAGATCGTTGAATCGGTCCCATGCCTCATAAAACGTCTCATCAAATCTTTGTTGAAATCTCGTGATTTCATTTCGAAGATTTGTTGTCTTGGAGGGAGGGAAAAATTTGTTGATGAATTTCGAAACAAGATCATCCCATGTTAGAATCGATCGAGGGGGTTCTTTCTCAAGCCAAATCCGGGCGGCCCCCTCGAGAGAAAATAGGAAAAGCATAAGCTTTACCGACGTACTCGGGACGTTCGGGAACTTCATCGTAGAAGTGATCTTGTTGAAATAACGGATGTGAGCATGAGGGTCTTCTTTGTCATGTCCAAAGAATTGCTTGTTTTGAACGAGGGTAAGCAAACCGTGCTTAAGCTCAAAGTTGTCCGCGGTGATCTCGGGCACAACGATGGCATCCTCGTAACCCTCGGTGGGTGCTTCGAGCAATTGAGCCATAGTACGATTATCGTCCATCGTAACTACGGGAGGAGCTGGATTTTCAATTGGTTCTTCAAGATTAAATGGTTCAACAAAAGCCGGTGGGGCTTGTTGTTGTTGACGGTTAAGATTACGGGATTGAGAACGAGTGCGCATGCACTAAAATATAAAAAGAAAATTTACACTAATTTTTTTTGTTCTTTTTGGTTTATCAAAAATGAATTCACAATTTATTTTAATAACGGACAACGAAATAAGACAACTTAAACCTAATAATCAACAAGCTTCTCGGTAACTCTTCGAAAAGAAAAACGCACAAAGGAGCGGAGGAATAGGAAAGCGCGAAGCTATTAAAAACCTTTTTTCCTTTAGGGTCGTAGTTCCTGATAGGCCGTACCTCGCAAGAGACACAAAAGGCAAGTTTTTGATCTTTGGTTCGGGAACTTATTAATGGATAATACTTCAGTTGAAAGTATTATATGTTGGTGTTCTTTTACCAACTTGGTTTTTTTATTTCTTTTTATGGATAATGTTTTTATATTTTTGGTGTTTTTTTATATTTTATATTATATATATACTAAATAATAAAAGAAAAAATCTTTTTTGTATTTTTTTATATGAAAATATGCAATTACCTTCAACACACGGAAAGGATCTTCAAACAAAAATTTCAAACTGGCATTCAACAATCGTAGCAATCCTCTTCGGCAGCGAAGCCAAAAAAACTGACAGATCTGATTATACTTCTATAATATATATATATATTATTTATATATATATATATATATAATATATATATATATAATATATTATATAGTATATATATAACTATACTTATAAATATATAAATAAGAGGGTAAGAATCAAAAAATCTCAATTATAGTAATCCGGGAGTATGATTCCCGGGACGTTATCCCTAACGAGGAATGCAATTAAAAGTCGAGAGTCAGTTTGATATCGATGCTTGAATTGGATAAATTTGGGATTGGTTTTCTAAATCTAGGAAAATCAAAGTAATTTATACTTAAAAACAATTTAAAGCACCAAATTTAAACTACAAAAACGCACACTAGAATCCTAAAAACGCGGTACCTAAAATATCAACTACTTCAAATTTTAACCCTACACTAGAAATTTTTGCATGTAAACCCTAAAAAATGACAAAAGAAAATTTTCTAAAAAGGAATTATATTTTTTTTGGCTTTTTATAATTTTTTTATGATTAAAACCTATTTAATCTTATTTAAATCTTGAAAATAGCAAATTAATACCTAAAATTCCAAAAAATGATTTTCTACTTTAGAAAAGTCTAAAATATGATAAAAATTCAGAAAAATATTTTTCATTACTTTTTATAATTAAAAACTAGTTTCCAAAATTATTTTAAAAAGCTAAAAATAAAATTTAAAATCTAAAAATGATGAAAAAGATTTTAAACTTTGTAAACCTAAAAATATTTATTCTAAAACTAAAAACTATTTTTTTGTAATTTTCTGAATTAATTTACTATTTTTTTTACTTTTTAAAAATTTTACCTATGAAAATTGATTAAAAATAACAAATAAAGATGGAAAATTCCGAAAATTTGCTAAAAACTCCTAACAGTTATGAAAAAGATAGAACAAATAAGCTTGATCTCATAGCTTATCAAATAAGCTAAAAATAAGCCCAAACTAGCTACGCCTTATAATAGAAAATAAGGGCTCAAAATGATGATAAAGGAATTGATTTTGCAAGGTATAACGAAAAAATCCCAAGGGTGCTAGTGGTAGTGAGTGTGGTGTTAAAATGCTTGGTTGATGGTGGTTGAGTGTCCCGACGTTCGTAGCTTAGTCACTTGGGCTTCCATATCCCAAGCATTTTTTTTGCAAAAAATTTTTTAACAACTTTTTAAATAAGCTCAAAATAAGAAACTTTTGCAAAGGCACTATTTATATAAGCCCAAAATAAGCACACAAATAAGCAATGAAAGACATAAATGCTTTTTACTCTTAAGGGCTTAAAATGCTAACTGTTTGGTCTTTTTGGGACAAATAAGCTAACAAAGAAGGCAAATGAGCTTAAACAAATACTACACTACTCTAATAAGCAAGAATGAACTAGATTAAACTTAAGAAAATAAGCTAACATAAGCTGAAAATGACAGATAAACTAAATGGCTTAAAAATACTAAGTTAAAGCAAATAAGCTCAAATAAGCTACTAAGCTAAGATATTAAGCTAAATGGGACACAAAATCTATCCCAATAAGCAAAACTAAACCTAATAAGCAGAAGCACTAAGGAGATTAGCTTAAATAAGTCAAAGAGCAAAATGGCCAAATCAGACAATCAAAACAACAAAGGGTCACTTTTGGGCTTAAAATAAAGCAAACCAAAAATGGATCCTTATGGGAAAAAAACATCTTTACCCTAAAAAGCTTATCCAATAAGCTATTTAAATCAGCAAAGAAAAAGCATTTTGAAACTCAAATTGCCCTTTAAAATTGCTTATGAAAAAGCTGGTTGTTCATTTCACAATACTTAGAAAATTTTTACAATCTTAACAAAGTACTACTTTTGAGCTTAAAATTAAGCCAACAAACAGATCCTTATGGATCTCAGACCTTCAAACAGATTTAATTTGGACCTCAAAGAACTTATATCATCAACCAAAAACTATTTTGAAATTAAGAGAAAGCCACAAAAAGTAAATGAAAAAGTTGTTTATCAAAATTTCCACACTTAGAAAACTTTTGGACAAAACTTGACAGAAATAAAAAACAACTATTGCAGGATTAAAGAGACTTATACTAATGCATTTTGACTTCAATAACAACTCAAAAACACTTCTTAAAAACTGTTAACAAAGTCTTAATCAATTAAGCTTTATGAATCTTTTTTTTAACATCACAGATTTAAACATTCAATAGACAAATCCTAAAAACAGACTTTCAAACCTTAAAACCTTTTAAAAACAGATTAAAACTCTTAAGAAAAGCTTGTTAAAGTTGACTAGTGACCCACATGGTTCCAAAACCCTTTTTGACCCATTTTGCAGGTTAAACCAAACACCCCTTTAAAAAAACATTCTTGACATTTAAACTTGATTCAAACTGATTTAACCCACAAATTATAAAGACTAGATGTTAAATAAGCTAGTAAGACAATATTAAGCAAGTTTTAATCAAAAATAAACAAAGGATTTTTAAACTATGACAAGGTATACAAAAGCATTAGATAACATTAATAAGCATAAATAAGCAATTAAAAATAAACAATAAGCAGTAATCAGTAAATAAGCTTGAAAAGTAAAAATGAAAACTTACAAACACCATTGCTCATAACATTGCGTAAATAAATCAATATCTACAAGCTCTAGGTTGTCAAAAGACAAAGTAGTAGGTTCTATCAAACCTTTCCCAAGGCTAGCTTTATCCATCCAAATAAGTTGAGGTGTTTTAAGGGGTGTATCTTTTTTTTGTATTTATTTTAGATTTTTATGTTAATTTAAAACAGGAGGAAATAAAAATAGATTAAAACAGTAACATAGGCTTGATTCAAGAAAACAAAAAGCTTAGTGAAGCTTTTAGGTAAGATCAACAAGCTGTTTCATAGATTTTCAAAGCTTAACAGGTTATAATAAATGATCAAACACAGAAACTTAAAACACAAACCTCAATTTTTTCATTAAAAACTTAAACTTTTACAAGGAATCGAAATACAAAATACTTTTAAAACTTAAATAAAAACTACACTTAAAAAGAGACTAAAAAAAACTCTCACTACAAGGGTTAAGCCCTCTATTTATAGGATAGGATAGATGCTGACATGATCGAGGAAACTATGGAAGTCTTCATGGATGATTTCTCGATCTTCGGGGATTCATTCTCATCTTGCCTCTCCCATTTAGACAAAATGCACAAAAGGTGCGAAGACACCAATCTTGTTCTAAATTGGGAGAAGTGCCATTTCATGGTCAAAGAGGGCATTGTCCTCGGCCACAAGATTTTGAAATCTGGGATTAAAGTAGATAGGGCAAAAGTTGATGTTATTGCAAAATTGCCTCCTCCCACGTCCGTCAAAGGAATTCGCCGGGACAATGACCCATCTTCTTGAAAAAGAAACTCCATTCATTTTCTCGACCGAGTGTAGAGAGGAGTTTGAGACCCTTAAGAAGAAATTAACCGAAGCTCCGATATTAGTTGCCCCTGATTGGGACTTGCCCTTTGAAATTATATATGATGCTAGTGACTTTGCAGTTGGGGCAGTCCTGGGGCAACGTAAGACCAAACATTTTCAGCCTATACACTATGCGAGCAAGACTATGACCGATGCTCAAGCTCACTATACTACTACAGAGAAAGAATTATTAGCCGTAGTGTATGCTTTTGAGAAATTCTGACCTTATTTAGTCTTGTCAAAAACCATAGTGTATACAGACCACTCGGCTCTCAAGTATCTGCTCGCTAAGCAAGATGCTAAACCGAGATTGCTCTGTTGGATTCTTCTCCTCCAAGAATTTGATGTCATTATTCGTGATAGAAAAGGAGCGGAGAATCTAGCGGCCGACCACTTGTCCAGACTAGAGAATCCCCATCAAAGTGATCCCGAGAAAAAGGAAATTATCGAAACATTTCCTCTCGAGACACTTGGGATGGTGACTTTTCGTGGTGATTCTAACACCCTATGGTTTGCCGATATTGTAAATTACCATGCAGGAAACTTTATTGTGAAAGGGATGTCGTCCCAACAAAAGAAGAAATTCTTTAAGGATGTTAAGCATTATTTTTGGGATGACCCCTACTTGTTTAGGATTTGTGTGGATCAAGTGATTAGACGGTGTGTATACGGCCAAGAAGCCGTTGATATCCTTACGGCTTGCCATAATAGACCCACCGGGGGACATCATGGTGTTAACTACACCGCTAAAAAAGTCTTTGATTTCGGTTTCTATTGGCCGATGATTTATCGAGATGCCCATGACTTGGTCACACGGTGTGATGCTTGTCAACGTCAAGGAAAAATCTCGCAACGTGATGAGATGCCTCAAAATGCAACTCAAGTTTGTGAGATCGTTGACGTATGAGGCATCGACTTTATGGGCCCTTTCCCGCCTTCACGAGGGAACAAGTACATTCTCGTGGCCGTTGACTACTTGTCAAAATGGGTTGAAGCAAAAGCGCTCCCCACTAATGATGCCTGAGTTGTTTGTAGGTTCTTAAAATCTCTCTTCGCCCGTTTTAGAACTCCTCGTGCTATTATTAGTGATCACGGTACTCATTTTTGCAATGACCAATTCGCAAAGGTCATGCTTAAATATGGGGTTACCCACCGACTTTCTACCGCGTATCATCCACAAACTAGTGGGCAAGTTAAGGTTTCAAATTGTGGTTTGAAACGTATATTAGAAAGAACCGTAGGTGAAAACCGTACTTCTTGGTCCGATAAGTTAGAAGATGCATTATGGGCTTTCCGTACCGCATTTAAGACACCCATCGGGTGTACTCCTTATAAGCTTGTGTACGGGAAGGCTTGTTATCTCCCTATCGAACTTGAACACAAGGCATATTGGGCCTTGAAGCATTGCAACTTCGATCTTAAGACCGCGGGTGATCACCGAAAAGTTCAAATGAATGAATTAAATGAACTTCGTGACCAAGCTTACGAGAACTCTTTAATCTACAAAGAGAAAACGAATAAGATTCACGACTCCAAAATCAAGAACCGCGTCTTTAACGTTGGTGATCGAGTCCTTCTCTTCAATTCTCGACTAAAGATTTTCTCGGGCAAGCTTAAGACCCGCTGGACCGGACCGTTCACCGTCACCCAAGTTTTCCCTTATGGTACCATTGAGTTATCTTCAACCAACGGACCTAACTTCAAGGTGAACGGTCATAGACTCAAACATTACTTTGGAGGGGACATACCACCCATGGTTGTCTCGGATCTCCAAACCTTCCCTATGGACAATTAAATTCGGGGTCGAGTCAAGCTCGTGACTCGGTTAACAAAAATAAAGCGCTTCTTGGGAGGTAGCCCGTGTTTCTATCTTCTCTCTATTTTATAATAAGTGTAACGTGAGGGGGCTCACCTATTCTTTTCTCGTGTTTTTTGTCTGTGATGATTGTCAGGATTACCCAGATTATGAAGACTCTCGTGCTCGTGGTTTTGTCCAACGCTCACTCGATCTTCATTCCTTTGCATGCTTATTTTGGGAATCCTATATCATTGATCTTATTGACTAACGTTTATTCTTTGGCATAATTAATAAACGGCTTTAGATTTACGTGAGATTCCCTTTTATATTAGGAATATGCATTGAAATTAGTATGAGGAGGGTGGCAACCCCCACATTAAAGACAATGTATCGTTCTAGTATGAGGGGGGATCTATCGATTTGATCCCACTTGCATTTGTCTATGTCTTTCACGTAACCCCGTTTTACCAAAAAAATACAAAAAATGTGCTTTTTTGCCAAAATTTAAAAAATTTGCAAAAATAAAATAAGTGTTTATCACAAATGTTGACTTTCCGCTGGTGAGAATAATTATAATTTTTGACTTGACCGAGCATGTTGAGCTCTAGCTTACTCCCTTAACCTTTATAAATGTATAAGCTTTTGCTAGTCTTTTATACAAGAAGCTTTAAAATGCAAATTCTAGCTCAAAAGGTCAAGATTTTGCAAGTTTTCATAAATGACTTTAAATATGCAAAGCTTAATTTTATTTGGCTAAGCATTCGCGGATCTTTTTATTAAAGATTTTTGAATTTGTAAAAGAACGATTAAATGACTAGAGTTAAATAAAAGTTGGAATGCTAATCAAGGATTAGTTGGAATCTTAAAAGATCATAAGTGTAATTTGTGGTTTTTCTTCCCGTAGCTTCTAAAATGACTAATAACACGTGCTCTTTTTGAAAGACAAGTTAGAGTTTTATCACTCTTAAAAGTCCGTTAAGATCAGCATTTTTAGAGTAAAAAGCTTTATCGATGAATTGATAAATAAGAGTTTTTGATCAAAATATGTTTTAATTTTCTAAAAAGAAATTTTCCCTTTATGCGATGTAAATATAAATGTTGTAAAAAAATGAAAAAAATATAAATGAAAAAAATGAAAAAAGAAAATGAAGAAAAAAATGATGAAAAAATGGAAATGATGTGAAAAATATAATAATGTTGCTAGTATATGTTGCTTAATAAATAAAAGGAAAATGTCTTTTTCTAAAATTTAAACATTCTTTTGAACTTAAACTTGTTAATCCCTACAAAACTTTGAAACCGGACATTTGTTAATTCTGATCAGTATTCTTTGTGAGGTGTCAAAAGCCTGGGCACTTGACCGATGAGGTCGGGAGGTTCTGAGAAGAAAGTCACTCTAAAGTAATTAACTTACCTACAATGTCTTAATTTTGGAGGAATTAGCTTGCTTTGAGTTATAAACTTACTAAGTTTTACGGAAAAATTTTAGTCAAAGGGTTCAAAAGTCGAAAAGTCTCGACAAATTATTCTCTGAGGGGTGTCAAAAGCCCGATCACTTAGCCGACGAGGTTGGGATGCGCTGAGAAGAAATGTTGCTACATGGGACAATCTCACCTTTGAATTCATATAACTAAAAGTGGAACGTGAAACTTGGAAAGGTTATAACTATCTAAAAACGTGGGTTGGATGGTCAAAATTCAAACTGAGCACACACACCTTAATATATAATATCTGTCGGGAGGAGAAGTTTTACACAAATTGCAAATATGAGTAGCGTTAGCATCCCAACTTGTAATTAACAATGATTTCGTTTTTAAGCTTAGTTTGGGAATAAGTGAAAAATCAAGGACGATGAATTTATCCTTCTAGGGCACCTTAGGATTGAGGTGTTTCTTATTCAGTGATCCTAAAAGTTATGATAAATAATGAAAGTCAGGCATATAATGAAAAATAAGAAAAATATGTGTGCAAGAAAGAAAATGGTAAACGGGGAGTGTTTAAAAAACTAGTAATTTCTTAATCCCTTTTAATTTTACACTTTGCTACTTTTCAAGGTATTTAATTTAAGGGGGTTGAAATTTTTGGTTTTCTAAACATGGATTTATTTCATTGCGTGAGGACACAACAATAGTTTAGTATGAGGGGATTTGGTATGTGCTTAAATACACATACCTTTATCTCAATAAAACGAGCTTAAATGACCAAAAACGGACTTAAAATGCCAAATATATGCTTGTTTTGTTTTATTTACTGTGTAGGTAACATATATTCATAAAAAGATAAAAAAAACAAGGCAAAAACCGGACAAAACCGAGCACGGGATTGGAAAGAGAGTGGAAAACCGAAGCCGAAGGCGTATGCATCTTAGTGGGCCAACCCGTACCCAAGTTAATGGGCCGAGTCAGCCCATTAAGCTTATTTATTAAATTAAAAGCCCATGATATATGCCTAAATCCATTTAATTAAAATACAGCCCAAATCCATAACTAAGCCCAAAACCAAACCAAGCCCAACAGCCTTTTACCCTTTACACCGTTAGTCCTTAGGGACTAACACAGTTAGTCCTTATGGTTTACCCCGTTAGTCCCTAACCTAACACTCGTTACCCTTCCAAATTTGAAATATAATTAAAAAGGCCGAAAATGGCGCGCAAGCCAAAACCAAGCCAAATCTCTTCCTCCATTGCTGCGAACGCCTTCAACACACTCTCCTACACATCCTAACACACTCCCAGAGCCACGTGGCAGTTTCAAGCCCTCCTATTGGACGAAAAGGACGCGTCAAGGGATAAGGACAAAATCAAGGCATTCAATGCACGTTTTAATGGTGATTAGAGCTTTCCATAAGCGAATATGGAATGATTGGAAGAATTCAAGGCCTAGGAAGTTTCACCTCACAACACAACTCTATAAATAGAAGAGGAATTCACGTTTGAAGATCATCTCTCTTTTCCAGTAATTTTACTTTACTGCTTTATGTTAAATTCTCTGTTTTAAGCTTTTTATATAAGCATTTTACCTTTCCAAGCGTTGTACTCTAAAGATTATTCAATAAAAAGTGAGTTCTCATTTTCTTTTTATAGCTTATTTAATGTTTTGCTTATTTACTGCTTATTTCTGTCTTACTTGTGCTTATTAATGCTTATTATTGTCTTTATTTGCTATTTGGTGCTTATTGATAGTTTAAATCTCATTAGTTTATGTTTTGATAAAAATCTGTCCTAAAAAGCTAAAAAACTGCTTATTCTTATTTGCTTATTTCTAGTGCTTATATCTGTGTTCTCATTGCTTATTTGTGCTTAATATCCATAGTTCATCATCTGTTTTTAATAATCCAAGCTTAATTCAGTTTAATCTAGTTTAAAAATGCTTTTTGAGATTTTAAAGGGGTGTTTGGCACAAGCAGTACTAACCTATGTTAGTACTGCTATTTAGCCTTTTGACCTCTAAGCCAATTTTGATTAGCTTAAACTAGGACTTTTAACTAGTTTTCAAAGTTTAAAATTCATTTTTAAGTTTTTTTTAACAATCATATCTTGAATTTGTGGTATTTTAGTTTTCTATATCAGCTTATATGCTTGATTCTTATAAGCTGTTGTTTTGGAGTTGTTCTTATGTTTGTTTTAGTCTCAATATATCTTAGAAACAAGTTCCAATAGGTTTGCATTAGTTATTTAAGGTTTTGCCATAATCTGTCAAGTGTCTCAGTTCAGTTTTTAAAAATTCAATATCCTGTTTTCAATCTCAAATTTAGATAAGTATAAGGTGGATTTAGGGTCTAAAATTGACAGCATAAGTAGTTTTTAGTATAAAGTAAATCTATTTAAACTTATTTAGGGTTTTAGAACTTATTTAAATAGCTTAACTTAGGGCTGCAGTTTTACATTTTAGCTTTTATAAAACTTAAAAATCCAAAAACATAGCATTCTGTCTGAACTGTCATTTTAACTTAGTTTTTTCATAGCTTAAAAGTGTTTCGAAGTGCTTTATTTTTGCTTATTCTGGTAGATTATAGGAGAATCTCAATCTGTTTTCAACTTTTAAGGATTAGCTTATTGCTCTTCTAGCTTAAAAAGTAGCTTAAAATCCCTTTTGTAGTATATTCTTAGTATTTATTTTAGCCAAATTGCTTATTTGAGTCTTAGTCCTGCTTATTAAGTGTATTTCAAGGTTTTAGAAGCTTATTAGGTTTAAGCTTAAGTTTATAGAAGCTTTTAGCCAAAGTCAGTTTAGACTTTAAGGCCTTAAAGCTTTTACGTTAAAACTGCTTCTTTATTTGCTTATTTCTATCATTATTTGAGTTTTTCTGAAAAAGTCCATTTACAAAAGTTGCTTATTTAGCTTATTAGAAGCTTTTTCAAAAAGAAGTTTTGCAACATAAAAATGTTGGGAGTATAGGGAAGTCCCAGGCTCAAACCCGAGACCTCTACCTTAACCCCCAACAGTTTAACACTGACTCCAACTACCATCATGCACTTGGGTCTTTTACGTTTAAGTTTGCAACTATAATTCCTTTAACCCTTTTTGTCAGTTTTGCCTTTAAGCCCTTTTGGGCTTATTTCTAGCTTATTGAGATAAGTTGGTTAAGCAAATTTATTTTTCTTAGGACCATTATAGTTTAGAGTATTTTCCCTGAATTTTTTAGATTTTTCTAAAATAGTTTAATATTTTCTATAATATTTTTAGATTAAAACTATTTTTAATTCATAATAAATTAAATAAAAGTCAAAAAAATATAATTCTTTTTTTTTTAAATTTTTTATTAATCATTTAGGTCTTTTAAAAATTAAATTTGCATTTCTAAGGTTAAAATTTGAAGTTTTAGGTTTTTAGGTTGCGTTTTAGAATCCCGTTAACGTTTTTTTTCGTGCTTATTTCGTAATTGCTTAAATTGTTGCTTTCCTTTGCGTTGTTTCTGCATTATCATTGTAGAAATTAGAAACCAAAATCAAAATCTTAATCTATTCAAAATCCCGATCACAAATTTAAACACAAAGTTCAATTCACGCCTCGTTGGAACATAAACAACCCGAGAAACGACTAGAAAGGGTCACTTTCGAAGTCGATACTTCCGGAATTATATTTTATTTGTGAGTTGGTTTATCGCTTTGGTGATTTGCTAATTTACCTATATTATATATATACTATTGACTCGATCAATTTTTGGCGCCGTTGCAGGGGAGGTTGTGTTACGAATTTCAAGTTATCGTTTGAAGATTGTTTTTTGAAGATCCTTCCTCGGAAGTTATTCTTGTTTTTGTGAATATTTTCGTATAAAAAAATACAAAAAAATTATAAAGTAATCAAAAATCCAAAAAAACCAAAAAAATAACAACAAAAGAAATCGAGTTGTCATTTGTTATAATCAGATCACCTTTGAAAATACAAGCTATAAGAGGGGTATAAGGCGGGTTTGATCCTACGAACGTCACCCTAAGGGAAAAGGTTTTTAAAACGCTTCGCGCTTACCAATTCCTCCGCTCCTTTGCAAGTTTTTCTAAAGAGCTACCGTGGGCAAATTGACTTCCGGTTGCCGAAAAGAATTTTTGTGTTTTATTTTTAATAAAAAGAATTGTTTTTAGTGCATGCACACTCGTTCGTCAGGTCTAGTTGTCGAACCGTCAACAACTCCCAGAAGACGTCGAAATAAAAAAACGTTCCCAACAACAAGTCGATCCGACTATTGTTGAAAAACCTGTAGTTACGATGGCCGATACACGTACTATGGCAGAATTGCTCCGTGCACCCACCGAGGGAAATGCGGAGGCAATCGTTGTACCACCAATTCCCGCTGAGAATTTTGAGCTCAAACATAGTCTTCTAAATCTTGTAACTTCTAAACAATTCTTCGGTTTTGAGAAAGAAGATCCTCATGCTCATATTCGTTGGTTTAACAAGATTACTTCTACGATGAAGTACAAAGATGTGCCTGATTCAGCGATTAAGCTTATGCTTTTTCCATTTTCTATCGATGGTCCAACTCGGATTTGGCTCGACAAAGAACCTCCTCGTTCTATTCTGACTTGGGATGATCTTGTTTCCAAGTTTATTAACAAATTCTTTCCTCCCTCAAAAACAACAAATCTCCGGAATGAAATTTCAAACTTTCAACAACGTTTTGATGAACCGTTTCATGAGACGTGGGACCGTTCCAAGGATCTCCTTCGTGCATGCCTACATCACGGTTTTACGGAATTGCATTAACTTGATACTTTCTACAATTCTTTAAACCCAACCGATCAAGATTCTTTGAATTCCGCCGCCGGTGGTAATCTTTTGGAAAAAAGTACTCAAGATGCGTTGAAAATTATTGAGGACAAGTCGAACGTTCGCACTTCACAAAATAAACCCGTTGTTGCCAAAGTGAGTATGAACACCTCTACCTCCGGTCTTTCACCCGATGTTGCTGCACTCACCGATGCCGTTAAGGCTTTGCTTCTAAAAAACACAACCCCTCCTCCAGCTTCTGTTAAAGCGTTTGAAGAGAGTTGTGTTACTTGTGGAGGACCACATCCTTACTACCAGTGTCCTGCCACCAATGGCAACGCTTTCCCAGGATATCATGATAATATCCAAGCGTATGTTTCTGCAGCCGCAGAAAACTATAACCAGGGAAACACTGGACACCGTCCTCTAAGTGTAGGTCACCAAGTTCGACCACCCGGTTTTCCACCAGTTCACAACAATCAAAACCAGGGAAATAATTACAACCCAGGAAATTCAACTTATCGAGCTCCGATTCCACCAACCCAAGCCGCTCCGTGTAATGAACTCGCAAATTACATGAAAATTAATGAAACAAACATGCAAGCTATGCGAAATCAAATAACTAATACTCCCTCCGTCCCATATTAAGTGTCCAGGTTGACTTTTTTGAGTCTTTGTTTTACAACTTTGAGCTTAACTAATTCTTTTTGTGTTATATAATACTTGATGCAAAATATATAAATGGATTGAGTTTTAAATGTATTTTTTATTGGTATAATTTTCATCAAGTATTATATAACACAAACAAAAATATTTAGAGTCAAAGTTGTAGAACAAAGACTCAAAAAATTCAACCTGGACACTTAATATGGGATGGAGGTAGTATGAAAGCTGAGTTGAAAAACAAATTTCAGGCCACGATGTTGCAACAAAACAATAAACTTGAGAACATGTTGAGTAATTATTTTCAAATGAACAAACCTCCGAGTTCGGGTCCTCTTCCTAGTAATACCGTTACTAACCCGAAAGGTGACTTGAAAGCAATCACCTCCCGAAGTGGTGTTTCTTACGATGGACCTCCAATTCCTCCACTTTTCTCTTCTTCTCCTAAGGTGGTGGAAAGAGAGCCCGAGGTAACAAAGGATCCGGTGCAATCAAGTACCGAAAAAGTCCAACCTCTGGATGTCCAACCTCAAGCACCAACCTTTGAGCCCGTTAATGCTCCTAAGTCAAAAACCAAATATACCTTATCCCTCGAGGCTTAATAACCAAAAACTCTGAGAAAGAGACGACCATCAAAATGATGAAGTTTCTTCAAATCTTTCGAAGCTTACACTTCAATTTTACCTTCTCGGATGCTTTACTCTACATCCCCAAATTCGCTTCCACATTCAACAATCTTCTTAGCAATAAGGAGAAATTATTTGAAGTAGCCAATACACCGGTGAATGAGATCTTGAACTTGCAGACCGGTCGACTTATGTACATCTGGTATTGCCGAAGATGTCTTTGTAAAAGTAGGAAAGTTCCATTTTCTGGCCGACTTCGTAGTAGTTGATTATGTTGTTGATCCTCGGGTTCCTTTAATTCTCGAAAGACCCTTTTTGAGGACGGCACGTACTTTGATTGATGTTTATGGTGAAGAATTAACTCTCAGAGTTGATGATGAAGCCATAACCTTTAAAGTTGGTCAAACTTCGAGATACTCCTACAATAATGCTAAATTGGTTAATCGAATCGATGTCATGACGTTTCATGTAAGGAGTATGCTCAAGAAGTGCTCGGTTTTTCAGATAATTCTAAAAGTGGCAATCTCACTCCATCTTTAGATCCTATCCTTTCTACTTCTTTCCCTTCTCGCACTCCTTTTGAAGGAGGTGACTTCATTTTGGAAGAAATAGAAGCTTGTCTTACAAATGATTAAATTCCACCAGGAAGTGATGATGCCAACTTTGATCCTGAGAGAGCCTTATTCTACTCGAGAAGTTATTAAATGATGATCCATCATCCCTTCTCCCTCCAAAAGAACTTAATTTTGAGGAACTTAAAACGATTAAATATTCTATTGATGATCCTCCGGAGCTTGAGCTCAAGGATTTACCGTCTCATCTTGAATATGCGTTTTTAGAAGGAACCGATAAATTACCCGTCATAATTTCTAAAGAACTAAAAGATGAAGAAAATGCCACCCTTGTAAAGGTTCTTAAGTCAAACAAACGGGCCATCGCATGGAGAATCTCTGATATTAAGGGTATCAACCCTCGTTTTTGTACTCACAAGATCTTAATGGAGGATGATTTCAAACCAGCGGTTCAACATCAAAGAAGGGTAAATCCGAAAATTCACGAGGTTATCAAAAAGGAAGTTATCAAACTCCTTGATGCCGGGTTGATTTACCCTATCTCCGATAGTCCGTGGGTGAGCCCCGTTCAGTGTGTACCTAAGAAGGGTGGCATAACCGTAGTTGAAAATGAAGATAATGAGTTGATTCTTACAAGACTAGTTACCGGATGGCGTGTTTGTATAGATTATCGAAAGCTTAATGATGCTACTCGTAAAGACCATTTCCCGTTGCCATTTATGGGCCAAATGCTCTAAAGACTCGCGGGAAATGAATACTATTGCTTTTTAGATGGATTTTCCGGATATTTTCAAATTCATATTGACCCGCAAGACCAAGAGAAGACTACCTTTACTTGCCCTTATAGGACGTTTGCCTACTGACGTATGCCTTTTGGTTTATGTAATGCTCCGGGCACGTTCCAAAGGTGCATGATGGACATTTTCCATGACATGATCGAGGAAACAATAGAAGTCTTCATGGACGATTTCTTGGTCTTCGGGGATTCTTTCTCGTCATGCCTCTCCCATTGATAAACGTCAAACGCGTGTCGTAATAATATATATAGTATTTCGCGTTAGACAAGAAAATTTACTTAGGAAAAGTAATAGTCTATCTTCCGAGTGTCGTTTCCACGGCGAGAGATGAATTGAAATTCACTAGAATGTTTCGTTTGATGCTTGATTATCTTTTAATGATTTTGGTTTAAAAACTATTTTTAATACTAAGGAAATTAAACTAATTTTAATACTAGAATTATAATAAACAATTAAACTACGAGAATTATGCCAAAATAATCTAAAAGATTTATAAGACGAAAATGCTTGCTAAGTGACGTGAAAAGTTCATCAAGTGTGAATTAAGGTCTATTAACGAATTAATTTCCTTAATTTCCTTAGAAAAGATAATTATCTCACAACGTTGGTTTATTTTGACAAAAATCTCTCAAAAAGATATCAATTACTAGATGTGTAGTTTGACTATTTCTCCGGCTTTTGCCCTTCAAAACATTTAAACTATAAATCTAAATAATCGAAGATTATTAATTAATTAAACCCCTTTTCAAATCCACACTTAATTCACAATTCACAATATCACTTAACAAGCATTAATTAAACTACTCACTACGCATAATGAAAAAATAAGCTAAACTAAACATTATAAGCTAAATATATCTAAACTAAAAGTATTTAAAAAGGAGAGAAAATAGAACTGAATTGAAGAGCCGCAATTAAACGATACCATCTGACTTAATAAGCTAAAGAAAATAATCAAATTCTTTCTAGCTTATTAAGCCCTTAAGCTTCACGCCTCATGAGTAGACCGGTGCAAAAACGTAACACAAACTCAACAAACTATTAGCAAACAAATGATACTCCTACTGTTTGAAACAATAATTGCCTAATATCTCATTTCAACTAAACAGTGCTACTGTTTGAAATCTACAATTCAATATAACACCAAAACTAGTTTTTCTTAATTTTTATGATTATACTAAGAAATAAAAGCCCAAATGCAACACAAATCCAATAGACCAAATTTTAGAAAACAAGCTAAAACTTAAGCTTATTAAACCGAAGCTTTTTAAGGAAATAAGAAAAGAAACCGAATAAGCTATGGATAGCCGATTCGATTACCAATGTATTTCAAACAAACAAAAAACTAGGCAATAAGACCAACGAATAAGCTAAAGATTGATTATAATTCGAAATACGATATAAAGAAAGAACTAGAATTAAGCCACGAAGTAAGCATAACAAACATTCTTCATTCATATCATTAATCCCAATAAGTCTTACGATAAACTCTTAACAATAATCCGAAATAAGCTAGAAATAAGCTGGTAAAATAAGCCACTAAATTTAATAAGCAAACCTATACTACTCTACTTTTAATTTTGTTGATGCGATAAGAAAAAGAAAAGCGAAAAGACGAAAACGAAAATTAATTCACTACTATCTACTCCTAATCTACGAATACTCTACTCTACCCTACTCTAATGAAAAAAAGTAAAAAACAAGATAAGATGTAGATGTGCTCCCTTTTTCATTTATAATCATGCGTCTCCAGTAAGCAAACATTTCAAAGTGGATTTGGGCCTTCTTCTTTTTTTCTTCCGATTGATGGGCCAAGCCTGTGCTAGTAAGTAGTAATCAAGTAATAATAATAATGGGTCGGTCCGACCCATATAAATGGTGTCGGGCCGGCCCAATAAAAGAAGAATGCACCGTCGGATCGAAATTGTCCTCTTTCCAATGGCGATGCTGGGAATATATTAATGATTCGTTACTTGAATATCAAAAAACTCGTAAACGTCTCAAATCTTAACCGAAGTCACCATTTTGCTTTATTTTCAATCCTTGGTACATGAAAGACATAAAAACACAAACAAAAATTATTGCCAATAATATTAATCATATTTATGTTTTTAGTCCAAATTAATAGTGTTTTCTGGGTTCTAAATGATGTATGTTTTTGCAAAAATCAGATTCCCTATACTAAGTCATTGCTGGTCCAACACGCAATGTTAATAAAACAAACCCGGAAATAAATAATTTTATCCCCTTTTGACTTACGACCCCTCACAATCAAACAAGAACAGAAAAGATCTATTAAAAGGTTCAAAAATCATTTATTTTTAAAACGCCCCTGTTTTAACCACTTATTCATTAATAGATAAGAACTAAGATAAAACTTAATAAAATTATTAAAAGGATTTAAGAACGGGAGTTCGTCATCCTCGATTTTTCATGATCCCCAAACCAAGCTTAAACGAAATCATAGTCGAATATAAGATTAGATGCTAACACTACTCATAAATGCTAATTGTGTAAACGCAGCTACTTTTCGCTCCCTTATTCCTAATTTCCTCTAAGGATTTTATTATTATTGGTGACAAATAAATTATGTCCTTATTATCATAAAGGTGCCCGGTTTAGACCATAATTAGTTTGAAATCCTTTCCTAAAGAGACGATATGGTGAGAATAAGGTCCACATTAAGGTTCTAAATTCGCATGATTTAGGGGTTATCCTTTTTATTTCATCCGCAACAACTCAAAAATACCGAGTCAGGGACGGAGGCTTTATTTAGATAACCCAGAGTCGAAATTTGGCTTTATACTTTTTTTTGCAACATTATTAAACCTCGGTCCTTTAGAAGGCTGCAACATCGGTTGTGAGCCGGCAAGATGCAGCAAACATATTTCGACCTCGGTAATTTCCTCGACCTTTTAGAAGGCTGCAACATCGGTTGTGAGCCGGCAAGATGCAGCAAACTTTTATCAGTCTCGGATTATTATAACTATGTGCCTTATTTTGAAGGCTGCAACATCGGTTGTGAGCCGGCAAGATGCAGCAAACTTTTATCAGCCCACAGTTTTTATTATTATTCTTTCCTCCACCCTTTAAACGACTGTCACATCGGTATGTCGAGACCGACCCATGGTACGGAGTCTATTTTTTCCCACAACACTGTCAAAGAAACATCGATGTGTACCTTACTTTCACTGAATGAATCTCTACGAAGTGATCTTTAAAATAAGAATCGCAAATAAACATAAAGTAGTTTATTTATTCAAACAATTATATTACGTTTATTAAAGATGATGAGAGCAAACAACATTAAACCTTATGGCTCTAAAGAGATCAAACTACTCCACGTTAGCATCTAAAAAAAAAAAATAAACATAAAAAAAATAAAAATACTTTTAAATTTTTTTTTTTTTTATCAAACTCTATACATTTTCGTTCTTTGCAAAAGTTTAAAGTTGAGCAAAACGCTTAGTCTAAAAAGTAAGAAGGAAGCTAGAATTTAAAACTCGATCAGTCAAAAGCTACCAAGTTCTACGGGCCTACTTATTACTAACATTTTTATATTTTCATCATCATTCTTTTTTTTTTAATTTTAATTTTTTTAAGCTAATAAACAATAAAATTTTAAAATTTTGGTCAAAAACGGGGTTGCGTGGGAACACATATAGGCACAGGTATGATTACATTTCAATAGAAATCCCTCTCACACTTAGAACCGAACATTGGCCTCAATGTTAAAAAATATCGGGTTTTACCCCCACACTTATCAACGAAAAAGGCAAATGTAGAAATTTCAAGTGTGAAAGGGGAAAAACCAAAATTTAATAATACATGGATTAGGAATTGATGATTCCAAAACATAAGCAGAAGAATCAAAGAAAGATTGATTGAGAGGATTGAAAACAAGCCAGGGTCTTCATATCTTATGGAATCCTAAAAAAAAGCAAAAACAACACAATAAACAAAGGAAAGAAGCACGCCCCGGGACACTAGGGCTATATAATCAAACCACTGATTGATTAAGAAAAAGAGAAAGAGAAAAGGACACGGGTGCCTCCTCGAGAACACTTGTCTTTTGTTCGAGTCTCTAGCTTGACTCAATGTTATTTCATTTTAGGTCCATGGTCAAATCCATCACCCAATGTGAGGTGAGGATGGAAATAGCAATACATCACCTCCTTAGGTGAGTATCCAGCAGGACGGGGTGATGGCATATGATGAAAATCAAAAGAAGAGGTCTCCATCACCCTCGTCTCCTCACCCGACTGTGTCAGGTGACAGAAATGGATCAATCTTTTCCATTCCCTTAAGCAAATATGCTTAGGATCAGGAAGTGGTGGAACTAGTGAGGAGGACTCTGTAGGTAACAATGCTTGAGATACATCATAAGATGTATCTTCATTAAGCAATTGCTCAAAATAAAGAATGTCACCCTCTGAATCATGATACATATCATCAATTTTAGCAGGAATTGAATCGTCTAGGCCGAACTTAGTGATGAGCTCCTCAAAAAGGTAACTAGTCTCAGATGATCTAGACATCGAATTAGAATTACCTAAAGGTTCATCAAACACTCTTGGGACTGAGACAGGGTTATCGGCTAGTAAACGTTCTAGATCTTCTATGCCCCTACTAGGATTGAAGTCAATTTCCCTATCCCCTGTTGAGAGGGTGTCTAAATGCTCTCCTAAAGGTAAGGCGATATCTACAATAGCATCTTAAGCAAATCTGCTTAGGATCAGGAAGTGGTGTGACTAGCAAGGAAGACTCATCAATAACTGGAGTCGACTCAGGGAGGTCCAGACTACTAATGTCCTCAAACTCCTCATCAAAGAGGGGATTATCATAACATAAGGTAGAATCATCATTAAAGTCAAAGAGAGGGTTTGAGAAAGTCACATCATAATATATAGATTTTGAATCATCACCTAAAGGCTCATCAGACATTCCTTTGGTCAAACTCAGATTTTTGAGTAAATGATTAAAAAGATACTTAACCAAATGTCTAGGCAAGCCAGCTACATCCTCGTTTTCCAGCAAAAAGTCGACTACATATTCTCCTAGAGGCGAATTGATATCAAAATTTTCTTCCCTAACGTCAACATCAGTGGAGAGCAAATGTGTAGTAGCAGACATATCACACTCTAAATCACTATCAGATGTCACCTTAGGCTCCCTTAGGATTGGGACAAGATCATCAACACTAGACTTTATGAATTCGTCAGTTTCCCTTGCGGGAATATTGCTAATAACCTCATCTCCCATTTAGAGGGTGTCTGCAGGTTTCATGGTAGCTAAGAACGGTATGGATGGTGTGTATATAGGAGGCGTAACAGGAGCGGTATAATGATCACTTAAACATTACTCCTTGTCATAAGTCACCTCCGTGTAATCGTCACTCCCCTCAGGTTCTCCTGCAGGGGAATTGGGTTTTAAAGTCCTAAGAAGTTCCTCTAAAATACGATTAGTATCCCAGTGTGAACGCATAAAATGACTTTCAGAATCTAAATCCTGAGGGGGCTACTAGTCAATATGGTACTGTGGAGGTTGGTCAAAACAAGGAAAGTTATAATTGTTACCAGGAGAAGGCTCATAAACAAGCTGGTTCCTGGTTTAACAATTAGAGCTATAATGGGGACCTCCACATACCTCACAACAGTCGAACTGTTGTTGCTGATACGAAGAATAAAATGAAGGTTGGTCATCATTAAAACTTTGATTGTAGCAAGGATCTTGATCATAAATGGGTGTGTTCCCTGCTTGACAATCTGAGCTATAATGTGGACCTCCACATAACAAACTTTGCAAATTTTGTAGGATCTCATTAAGGTTTTGATTGTAGCATGGTTCCGGATTAGAGATAATCGGAATTTGCGGTGGACAATTGTAACCATAATGAGCACCTTTCCCACAAGACTTACAAGTACATAGTTGACAAAAGATATCGTCTAACGAATCACCACACTCGTAACAACAATTGTGGTCAATATGTGGAGGACTTTGTGAAGAATTTACACCGGGGTCCTGTTTGACAACGAATGGCTCTTGAGGTGCACTAACAATGTCAGTGTTGTCATTGGATGACTCAGAAGTGTTTAGAATTTTGTTTTCATCATGAATTGTATACCAACCTTCATTCAAACACTTTCGCACAAAAGCACAAGGTTGACAATATAGACCATCAACCGGGTCTCCACAAGTTGTACAATTATGAGGGGCTCGTTGAGACGAGTCGGGTACGGGAAGAAGAATCTTGTCTTCAAGACTCTCTTTTGAACAACCATAGTTTCTAGTGTACAAAGCTCCACAAGACGAACATTCTTTAATCGTGAAAAGGGGATTCAAACGATAATCGAGTGACGCCATAAGAATTAAACAATTTAGAGGGTTAAGAAAAGAATTAAATGGATAAGAACAAAAAAGAAGATTATTTTTGGGTTTTTAGGATTTTTTTTAAACAATATATTTTATTAACGGACAAAATGAGATAAGACAGCTTAAACCAATTAATCAACAAGCTTCACGGTAACTCTCTAAAAGAAAAACGCACAAAGGAGTTTGTTTAACTTTAAAAGGTGAGCCGTACGTCGCAAGTGACACAAAAGGTAAGTTTTTGATCTTTGGTTCGGGAACTTATTAATGGATAATACTTCAGTTGAAAGTATTATATGTTGGTGTTCTTTTACCAACTTGGTAATTTTTATTTCTTTTTATGGACAATGTTTTTATTATTATTTTTTATTTTTTTATTTTTTTTAATTTTATAAAAGAAAATAAAAAATATTTTTGTGTTTTTATATTTTTATAACAAGAAAATAACTTCACAAGGAAGGGTCTTCAAGGCTCGAACAAAAACAATCTCGTAAAAATCGCTACACCTCTCCCCGGCAACGACGCCATTTTGATAATCCGTCAAACACGTGTCGTAGTAATATATAGTATATCCCGTCAGATAAGACAATTACTTTAGGAAAAATAATAGTCTATCTATCGAGTGTGTTTCACGGGCGAGAGATGTATTGATATTATGAGATGTTTGTTTGGTGCTTGATGTCAAATATTTTGGTTTTGGCTTTAAACTATTTATATATAAAATTAAACTCTATTAATTTCATATATAACCTACAGATCCCCCCCCACCCCTCACCCTCCCACCTCACCAATTCTCGCTCCAAAACATCCCCCACATCAATCCACCTATCTATCCCATAACCAAACTATTTTCAACTTTATAAATTACTTACACAACTCTTAGAAAACACCGTGAAGAAACATTAAATGGACCCATAAAAGTAAACTTCTTTCTTTAACAATACCAATAACAAGTATTTAAATTGCATCTCACAAACGTACTGCACGGTATGGTCATAACACTCGTACCTCTTCTAATTTTTTTAAACCTTATTCTCTAAACCCGCCACTTCAAATTCCAACCATAATTTAATACCTTAGAACATAAGTTAAATACTCCCCCCACTACCATATGGCACCAATCATCACACACACCACCTCCCCCCAAGCTAACCATTTTATAACCCTAAACTACTTAAATCTACACTAATTAATTGAAAAAGGATAGGAAAATGTAACCAAATGAAGAGCCGCAATAAACGTAACCACCCGATCTTACAAACTAATAAAACAAATAATTTTTTCACTTTTAAGCTCTACACTAGAATTAAGCAATTAAAGGGTCAACTTTATCTACTAACTTACTTTCGTAAAAACTATAATAGAGATTAAAACTTTCTCTATTTATCAACCTAATATGACCCTTAAGCAAGACATGAAAAGTTAAGTACTCAAAAAGACAAAACTATAAGATAAAAACTTTTAGAAAAATAAGCTTTTTGAAAACTTATTTTTGTACAAATAAAACTTAGATTAATCTTAAATAAAAAAACTACTTTTTGACATAAAAACTAGAATAAGCTAAAAAAACTATTAAGGCTTTTCGAAGAAAGGATGAAAAGAATATAAGCTTATAAATAAGCCACTTCGTCAAATATGTATAAATACCCTTCGAAATAAGTCTAGTAATTAAGCTATAATGAAAAACTTAGTTAACATTTAGAACTTTATGACTAATTAAGCTATAATAATAAGCTCTCGTAAGAATAAAGGTGTCAAGACTTAATGATGATAAGTGAGTAGGAGACTTCAGACCCCATTCTTTAGCAGCGGAATCGAGCTTAATTCAAACTATAAGCTTTTTTGAAAAGTAAAGACAAGAAAAGAGACAAAAAATGAGATATGCAAAAGCTATTTAGCATTTATTCTAAAGACAATAAAGCTAAAAGATAAAAAAACTTTTAGATCTAAATCTACCCGAAATAAGTTGTTCAATCAAGTGCTGAGCTTGGATCGGGTATTATTTAATAATTTAGTCTAAGAAAAATAAGCTACCCAGAATTAAAAAGCAACATTTTTTGCTAGAAAATAAGCTAACAAATATAAGATCTATTATTTTTAGATCTAATCCACCCGAAAACTAAGGTGTTCAACAGGGTTGAACTCGGATCGGTTGATTAAGGAAATTAGATTATTATAAAAGAAAAAATAAATAGCTTGAATAAAACTAAGCAATCAAAAAAATAAGTAGTCTAAAAATAAAGTCCACTCAAAAAAGCTCTAATCGAAAAACAATATAAAATATGCTAGTCTAAATAAGCTATGAAGTAGCTATTTAGAATATAAAGCTTAGTTATGGGATCCAAAAATAAGCTACTAAGCATGAGTATTTGGATTTAGCAAAAGAAAAGAAAAGTGAAGAAGAATAAGCATGAAAAGGAAATAAGCATTAAGAAATAATAAGCATCTCATAAAAACAAACCTTAAACATCTTCATTATATCTCAAATCTTATTACAATAGCTATAAAAGCTTTTACAATAAGCTAAAAATTATACTACACTATTCCTAAATCTACACCTACTACTATAAAAAAATAAACTTAAAAAACTAACTCCTCCACAACTACTGCGTCTGATGTTTTATAGCCCATGTAGTGGAAGGGTAAATTCGTCCATTCAGTAGATCAGCCAATAATAGGGGTAGATCGAGGGGCTTGATACGTCATTTTTCCTTTTCCCAAATCATTAAGTTATACCACCTCGTAACGCCTCAAGTTTGCCAACGAGTATTATTTTAGGTCAACATATTGAAAAAAAGATCGTGGCCTTGCCAGCGTTAATAAAACGCGTACTCGTATCTGCCTTCAATTGATAATACTTTGAGAATTAAAATGACTGCACGTGTTCTGAAATATATCGGGCTTGGAAATAGAAGTGGTGGATTCCATGTTTCAATTTGATTCTTATCGGCCATGACTAGCTTATTATGCGTTTATCAAAAGCATACCACACATTTTTTTGTATAAATATCACTTTCTTGTAATCAATTGAGAAAAAGTCCTCCACGTGTTGAACCAAGATTTTCCAACCATTTGAGATATAACTTGATATGTTGGGCCAAGGTGTTTCAATTCTTAATGAGCCGAGCAAGGATTTAATTGATCTTGGGCCTTCATCCTTCTTCAATCTGGGCCGAGATGATCATGGGCTGAAATTGCTTCAATTGCACATCACTTCTCATTAAACTGGACGTAGGTTATTAATAGTTGCTCTAAAGATTGAGGTCTTTAATAATTATGGGTCGGTGTAGACCCATATAAATGGGTCGGGTCCGGTTAATAGGAGATTAGGCACGTCAGACTCGTAATCTGGGCTCTTTCCAATGGCATGTTCGGGGAATTTTCACGACTTCATCTTGGCTTTGAATAATAATTAAACTTGATTGAATCGAGCCCGATAATTCCTGTTTTTGCTTAGTTTTCCATCCGTTTTACCTGCAAGATATAAAAATACCAAACAAACATATTTGCAACATAATTAAGCATATTTTAGTATTTTTAGTCTGTTTTATAGTGTTTTACGGGGTATAAATGATGTGTGTTTTAGTGCACATCACTGCGCATACCAAGGTGACAAACTAAATAATTAAACCTATCCACTGGAAGGGCTTTAGTGAAAAGGTCTTCCAATTGGTAATCAGTCTTGACAAAATACAGTTCAATCGTACTCTTTTCTACGTGTTCCTTGATGAAATGGTAGCGGACTGCGATGTGTTTTATTCTTGAGTGTTGGACCTGGTTGCAGGATATGGCTATGGCTGATTTACGAATCAAATAGATAGGTTCTTGTTAATGTGAATAGCACTTAATCGTTAACTGTGTGGCCGCATCTAAATGTGAATTGGGCACATACTAGGGATAGAAACACATATTCTGCTTCCGCGGTTAACAGCGTCATACAGTCTTGATTTTTTGATAACATGCCCACCAGCTTTTCGCCTAAGAATTGAGTTCCACCGAAAGTACTCTTAAAGGAGTCTCGCATCCAGCGCAAGAAAACATCCGAAAATCCAGTTAGTTCTAAACCAGATCCTTCGTAACCACGGGACCCTATTAAACGTGTTCCCTAGAGTAACGGAAGATCCTTTTAACCTCCTTGAGGTGCTTTCGGTTGTTGTGCTGGTACCGAGCCATAAAACAAGTAGAATGTCGATTGTCTATAACGTAAGATACATTAAGGCACCAAATCAGGCTTGATATTTCATTGCATCGACTAGGTTCCATTCTTGTCCAAGGATTCAAGCAGTCTTTGATCTCCCAGTGGTATGTCCCAATATGATCACAAGTTTCCATGTAATATTTTTTAAAGATTTTTAACATGTAGTTTAGATGGTTTATGAAGAATGTACGGGGGGATAGGCTATACTTGTAAACCAAGGAAAAAAAGTCTTTCCATCGGACATTTTGAAGCGGGCTTTTCTACGGTCAGAGAAATCAATTCTGGTATTATTCTAGGGTTTGTTAGAACTAGAGATAATATCATCTACATTTGACCTGTACCACTAAGTTGCGTCGTCGAAGCGTCTTATAAACTGCGTATTACAATAGTGCCTTAGTTGAGTGTTATGTTGGAGAAACTTTGACAATTTCATCGTACCTGCCCTTGGTGCTTGCTTTAACACATAAAGTGCCTTCTCTAGCCTGTAGACATGGCTTGGATGATCAGCATCGATGAAACCTTCAGGTTGACACACGTACATGTCTTCTTTTAACTAACCATGCAAGAAAGCAGTTTTTACGTCCATTTTGGAACTACAGTGAACGATTTGTGTGCCTTGTATGCTCCCAAAATATCCTGATCGCTTCCATCCTTAGCAACTAGAGCGAAGGATCTTCAAATCAATTTCTTTCTTCCTTTGACGGTACCCTCTCACAACCAGACAAGTTTTGTTTCTAATGACCGTGTTCTCTTCGTCATGCTTGTTTTTGAATAACCATTTCAAAGTAAGGGGTTTAATGTTATCTGGAGCAGGAACTAACATCCATACATCAAGCCCTTTGAACTGGAGAAGCTATTCTTGCATTGAGTCAATCCATGCAAGGTCGGTCATAGCCTCTTTGACATTTCTTGGTTCCATAGTGCCCACAGGGAGCAATGCATAGATGACCATGTCACCCATCGGTTCATAATGATTGCGTGCCAAGCTGTCATGTGGGTTCTTCTATCACTTTTTCTAGAGGGTGATCCTTAGTCCACTGATATTCGTGAGGGTAAGGTTGATAAAACGTATGCATGTTTGATGGATCCACATATTGTAAAGATGATGAGTCAACAACACTTGTAGATGGTGGAGCAAATAGATTAACAAACGTATTCCCATCGAGCATAACATTCAAAACATTATCAGCAACAATTTCATATTGGAGTTGAGCTTGATCATCTTGTTTCTCAGCATGTTGTTGTTCTGGTTCGAGCTCGTCAACATCCTGTGAAGTGTTTGGAATAACTATAGCTTGTGGAGATGAATTTGTTGGTGTTGGTGCGGTGTTGTTGTAGATGTCGTTAGAGTCTGAAGAACTTGAGGTTCTTGAGCAGCCGAAGTAGTTCTTGTAGCAGCTGACGGTTGACTACCAATGCAATTATCATACATAACTTCAAACAATAGATCCAATTCACGTTCAGTTGGTTTTTGAGATGTTATTGTTGACAGAGCATAAGTAAGATCGAGTCTTGAACTGATTTGTCTAGAAAGCTTCATGGTTTGAGTCGGGTTTTTAAAGACTGCGGTGTAAAAGCCATAGCTAAAAATCTTATCAAATGTGACATTCATCGTCTCTAAGATTTCTTTTGTCCTTCGATTGTAAAATTTGTAAGCGCAAGAAGTAGCAGAATAACCAATGAAAAATCCTATATCACCTTTTGTACCAAGTTTCCCAATGTCCTCACGATCATTCTTGGGATAACAGAGAGCCCCGAATACATGAAGAAAGGAGATATCTGGTTTTTTGCCGTTAATAAGCTCATATGGAGTTTTTCCCAATTGTCAGTTGATTGATGAAGCGGATTTTGAGTGTAGCACGGCTAGTAGCAATTTGCTTCACCTATAAGAATAACAGAGCACAAAAAAAATCAACATTGTTCTAGCAGCCTCTACTAACGTTCGGTTTCTTTGTTCCACGACTCCATTTTGTTGAGGTGTTCTGACAGAAGACGCTTGGTGAGAGATGCCAACACTATCAAAATATTCTTTAAGTACTAGATTCTTGAATTCTGTGCCATTATTGGTTCTTACAATAATGACAGACTTGAGAAGACTGTATTTTTCTTATAGAAATGTTTTAATCTCCTCTAATGCTTCATATTTTGATCTGAGATAGTGTACTCAAGTATAACGAGAGTAATCATCGCTATATCAGACATACCACTTTCCCATTGATACTGATTCGATCTCATCGGACCCAACCAATCCATTATAAGAAGGTGTATACCTCTGCTTTGATTTGGACATAGGGTTTGGGTGGGTGAGATGCGTTTTGCTTTTTCCTATCTCCACATGAGGGTTAATCTGTTCTTTATGATCTTTTTTGGGGAACATTTTGGAAGACCGTGACAAGATGTTTTTATCAAGGTTCATTTATGGTGTGTCAAAATTGACGGTAGGATATAAAGTTGATTCCATAACATGATTGGTGGGGGTGAGCACGAACTTGAGGCAATTGGCGATGCAGAGTCCCTTTCATGGAAATTGATGGTGTAAAGGTTTGTTGTTAATTTTTTTCATACAATCAACTCTTCTAGATTTTTGACGAACAGGTGATTCCTTCTGAAAAAGGACCTCTAAATTGAATCATAAAAACTGCCCTAAGACCGAGAATAGGTTATGCCTCAAGCCTCTCAACGAATAAAGCCTGTGTCAATATATTACCCCCATTGAAGATCACCGAAACCCCACATAATTGTAGCAATTTGGGCTCATTTCCAAAGCGGACGGTGCGCCCAAGAACTTCTAGACAAATTTTATGTAGAAGCTTCAGATTTCCTGTTCATTTGCTTTGAGCCACGAGTGGGACGTCATAAAAAAGTTGGATGATCTGCAAAGAAATCGGTAGAATTTGGAAACTATTATGCTGTAGGTTCCTTAGGGTTAGATGTACATTGTTATCCCTCTAAAGCTGTCGTGTGACACTCAGATTGAGACTGGATGTAGATTATTTTTCCTTCTAAGGTCAAACTTTTTCTAGTTGGTGGACCACGAAAAGGGGTTTAAAAGTTTTAGACTGACTATGCTTAGCTGAAGCAATTCTATCTTTTGGACCCTATTTTTTAGGTTTCTTTGGCTTGTTGCTATGTTTCTTTGATTTGCAATCATCGAGTGAAACATTAGTACTGTGTTATCACGCAAGAAGATTCATTATCATTCACATAATTAAGCATGAACATTATTATGATTAGAAGTAATTAAACATTGCTTACACATAACATAAAATTTTTTAGATTTATCATTCCGAATAGCAAGCTTAATGTTATTACATTCAGATGACATATGTTTCTTATTATTAGAAAGTAGCAAATTCATATGGTGTTCTTCTACCTGAACTTCTTTATTCTCGATGCAACTACTTTCGACGCGAAGGGCCTTATCATTCTTTGATATGTCCTCTAGGTTGTGGATTCTGGTTTAGCAGTGCTTTTACTTTGTAGAAAAATACATTTGAATTAGGATTCACATTTTCCTGAGAGATGACATGAGGTTTTGAAACAGTGATCCGATTTGTCCCAACGCTTGCTCTAGCTTTGTGGATAGGCACAAATTTGTCTTCCCTATAAGTCTTAAGGGGATTAATCCTAAACATTCCAGGGGCAATCACTTTATCATTTTTCACAACTTTTGATTCTTTGGTGGTAGGTACCAAGTTTGAAGTGACTGGGTGTGCCAAATCATTCGACTCAACAACCTTAGGAGGAACCCGAGTTTTTGAAAATTTAGACGTTCAGATTGAAATGCATTTGGTTGTCGAACAACAGGATGGTTTCTTAACGAGATGCCAAAAGAGGTTTCCTCCAGTAGATTGATTTGCAAAATTAGTATCTCACACTCATACCTGTGGTGGTGTCTTTTGTTTAGAAAAACCTTATCAAAATAGTGGGACTTTTAGTTGCATATTCATAAATGTGTCATGTACTTTATTATCCGTCAGGACATCCGTAGATCACTCTACGGACGCTTCTCATTCTATGATCCCAGTGTTAATAAATAAAGAAAGTCAAACTTGTTAAAAAATGAGAAAATCCAAAAATATTAGTTGTAGTTAGTGTAAATTCAGAAAATGGTGAAAACGGGGCTTACATGTTTACTTCATAACATTGCGTGAGGACACACAATACCTTAGTTTGGGGGATTTGATATGTGCTTAATTACACATATCTTTTACCTTTAAAAACGAGCTACAATAACCAAAAACGGACTCAAAATGCCAAATATATGCTTGTTTTGCTAATTATGTTGTGCAGGAACGGATATCTCACAAAAAGACGGAAAACCAATCAAAAAGCGACAAAATAGGACACGGGATGGAAAAGTGTGTGGAGACGAAGCCAAATCAAAGTAAAGTCTACTCCGAGAAGAAAAAGCAAAGAAAAATATAACTTGAGGGGTCAAAAATGCCAAACCCCTAAGTTATATTATTATATAAACCACGGGGGCTGATTATGCCAATTTGGGAAACCTAAGTTATAAAAGAAAGAAAAGGGAAATAGAGAATGAAAAGAAGAAAGATGTGGAGGGGCTTTTCTTGTACACAAACCAAACATTCCCTTAATCATCTTCAACCTCTCTCTGCCACAGCCCAACTTGTATAATCTCTTCCCGCCAATACCAAAACCAGCCAGCACCCTGTTTTGCTCCCATACTTCTACCCTGCAACACTCCATCATCCACCCTACTAACCCATCCCAGTTGTATAAATGCCAAGTTGGCAATCCCTCTCCATTCCCAAAGCACTTCGATGGCTGAGATTGTCTCCAAAGAAGCTCAAAAGAAATCAAAGGCTGGGATTTGCTCTAGATTCTCCTCACACAACTAGCACACTTGGTTTTATCTCTCCAAAGAAGCACAAGATGCAAGTCCAATACTTCGGCTATATATAGAGCTTCTTGTAAGCCTTTGAGGCATCATAATCTATCTAGTTAGTTTTTAGTTTTTAATTTAACTTAAGCTTATTTTCAGTCATTTACAGCTTCTGCTTTCAGCTTTGTAACATTTCCAAGTTTTAATGCAAATTTGAGTTTTTTTTAAAGTCACTTTATAATCCCAAGTGTTATGTTTCTGAATTAAGTTGTTTTATGTTCAAAAGCTCTCAATACAACTTGTTTACAAACTGTTTTAACTAAGTGAACTTAAAAGGCTAAGTAGTTAAGAGAATATCACACCAATCACTCTCAAATATACCTCAGCTTATGTTATGGATGATAAGCCAGTTTTGGATGGGCTTATAGACTCTCACTAGCTTGTTCTATGCAAGCTAGAGCTTGTAGATTCATTGTTTGACCCTGTTTTGAGCAAGGGTGTAGTAAGTCTCTCTATTTCTTACTTTACTTGTCTACTACAGAATTGCTAGTTTATTCAATACAACTGTTGGTTTTAAGTTTATACTGCTAGACTAATTCATGCTTATTTAAGTGCTTATTATGGATTGAAAATTGCTTATAAGTGTTTTACTTTGTTATTTGATAATCTGTTTTTAATAAGTTTGAAATAAAAATGATTTTTGGAAATGTTAAAGGCTGTTTTGAACAAGCAGTACTAACTCCAAGTTAGTACTGCTAGTTCATTTTTAGGACAGTACTAACTTCACACTAGCAGTACTAACTCTAAGTTAGTACTGGTAGTTCACTTTTTGGAACAGCACTAACTTAACACTACCAGTACTAACTCCAAGTTAGTACTGTTAGTCTTAACTGTTAGTACTGGTTGTTCAACTTAGCTTATCAGCTTATTATTTCAGCTTGTTTAAGATTTCTTTAGCTTTTTAAAGTAGATTAAGCTTATTTTAGTGTACTGTTTTCAGTAGAACTTATTTGTCTTTTCAAAATAATTTTAAGAGTTAATCAGTTTTAGTTTTCTAGCTTATTTATCATTATAGTCCATTCTGGTTGCTTATTCTTATGCTTGAGTAAGTTAAGTTGTGTATAGGGTGAAAAATCTTTATGGAATCAGATTAACAACATAAAAGCTTTCCAAAACATCCTCTCCTTTTCGAATTTGAGCTTATTTTTGAGTTTGTAGTTCACCAAAATACCAAAAACCAAAAGTTTTTAGCAACTTTCTGCAATCGCAGCAGCTTTAGTTTGGCTTTTTGGAGCTTATAAAGTGCTTATTTTAGCAATGTGTCTTATGTAAAGTTGATAAAAACATGTTGTGAACAACTTTCTAGTTTTGTTTTTGGCTAAAAACGACTGTTTAAAATCAGCCTTTTTTGAGGACATGGGACAAAAACCGGATTGTAGCTTATGTTAGCTCATTTGCCAATCTGGTTTATTCTAGTTGCTATTCTTACTCCTGAAGTGCTTATTAGGGTTAGGTAAACATCGTTTTTGTTTATTTTGCTTATTTCTCGTTCATGTGATTTTGTTTAAAGTCTAGCGTACTAACTTATAAAGCTAGCAGTACTAACCAAAGTAGTACTGTTAGTTAAAACTATTAGCACTGTTGTTATTACTGCTGATTTTCCTTGCTTAGTTTAGCTTAAATGGTTTCTTTGGAATTTGCTTATTTAGAGTTAGCTTAGCTTATTTGATTTGTCTTAAGTTTATTTGAGCTTACTTGTGTTTTAGTGTAAAAGTTTTAAGTATTTTTCCCAATTCTAGCTTTTATTCTTGTTCTAGCTTATGTTCTTTGTTTATTTTTATATACATTTGCTTATCAGTGTTAGTTCCAAATCATAACCTCATCCTTGTCATATTCAAACTCCAATCATCATTCGTGACTCGATATTCCATCATTCAATTTCTCATCAAACCAGGATTACCTTCAATTGCAGCCTCGTTGGGACATACGACCCGGGAATATCTCTTCTGGAATCTTTTTATCATTGATTCTATCTTGTGTATTTTATCCTTTTGTGGAATTTGACCTTTTGCCTTGGTCAAGGGCATTCGGTTAGGATCTGTATTAGGGTTGCTATATAAGTGTAACATACAAACACCAATCATCAATCGTCTTTCGATTTTCCTTCTCTAGCCTCGTTGGGACATAACGACCCGGAGTTTCTCTATACTGCTTCCGGTTTACTTGCTCTCTCTCGTGGATCTTGATCCTTGTGTGTATTTATATTCATATATTTATATATACATATTTAAAGGTGTAGCTTCGCGGGTGACCATACATCAAGTAGTGATCTTTGTTCCTTGGACTTGAGTGATCTTTGAGCTTTCTTTGAGATCACCATCTACTTTAAATCTCTTAATCATCCTTGTTGTAGAATATTGCCTTCATGTGATGTTATGACTTTCGGACCCGCATACTCACACTCTTCTGGATCATGATAGTACTTATCAGAGCTGCGGAAGCTGTGTTGTAGGACTTTCAGTTGTCATGATGTCTTTGATTAGAAACATTAAGTGTGAGCATGGGGTTGTGAATTGACTTTACTAGAACGAGGCAACTGCATCTCCATCTTTATGTAATCCTGAAATACAACAGAAACAATAAAGCTTGGTGACGAATATGGCTTTGTCATTCGTCAGAGTTCGATTGCATTAACCTCCGGTTCTATGAGGACCATTTTATAGTATAAATATTGTACCTGTGATCAGGTAGATTCATTATAAGAACCTCCTTGACAGGGTTTCAGCTCAAAGTGTTAGATTATCTAACGCAGATGCATTAGATTCACTGCACTTGCTAGTATCTCTTTACCAAACACCTCAAAGCAGGCTACCTCACTAATAGTATTGCTACTAATAGAATGGTAAGAGTGAATCAGTGAGTTACTATCTTACCGATTAAAGATAAAATTAACACATTAAGAGTTTTAAGCTCTTATCAAAATTCATCCTCCGTCAATTCATAATCTGGACCAAATCGATGCCCAGTGTCACAAGTTTGATCCATTAAGGATCTTACAAGTCACCTACCTAGAGCTTGTTGGATGTTGGCTCTAGCACGATTTCCATCTTTACTGTGAATACTTTCGTATCACTCGGATTTTTTGGCAATATCACAAGGATAATGCGTAGGACTCTTAAGATAATCCTTGTTTTCACAGTGTGTGAAACACAAGTATATTGGAATACTTTCCTAACGAGATTTATTGATGATCTCATGGCTGGTAGTCGGAGGCTAGAGCGGACTGCCACCTTTTCAATATCGTCTAACTCGGAGTGAGAGAGACGATAAAAATGTATTGATCTTCGTGAGAAGTGAAACAAGAATCCTTTGAAGGATCATGAGTGGCTAGGGAGGGTTGTGCAGCGTATCACTAGGTCTATGATACTTGTCTTCAATGTCAGCAATCAACCATGTGATTCTAACAGCATATGCAGTGACCCGGTTTCTGCCTAAGGTTTAAGGAGGGCTGATTTCTTTTCACCCTTTATCTTAGCATTTCTTTCTCATTCTTCAACCCCTTCAGTGCATACCAAGATTTCATTACTAGAACCTTGTTGGGTGTGTTCCAGTACTAGCTCCATCTCAGTCCGCACTATTCCCTTTATTCTCACATTACTCCTTTTATAATCATACCTAAGGACTTCTACACTAACTAGTGGATTGTCCTTGGGTAGATCCCTCTGGCTCTGGCGGGATCGTGGGATCGAGTACCTAACCTTACCATCCTTATAACTCTGATAAAGTAATTACATGGTCGGTCTTAGGTGATTCCACAATTGCCATCATAACCATTCGCTCCCCCTCAATATGTGCATCGATATTCGAAAGAGTTTAGCACATATAGGAGAGCCTACACTACAAGTTTACAACTTTATACTGTCAAAGAACCATAAAACAATTGCACTGCGTAAAAAATATGGTGACCCACTGCTGTATAATATTTCAAAAAAAAAGGATCCCACTTCGGAGCTATTAGTACAAGCAAAATTTATGTATACATTAAAGTTAAAATTCAGCAAATTCAATTTGTCATAAACAGGTACACGTTCTTTCAGTTTTCAGCCATTAGAGATGTCTATGCTCTTTTAAAACTTCTATATTTCAGCCATTAGATGTTTATGCTTCAACTTTTCGTCAATTATCAACGGCTTCAAATCATATGTCACTCCTTAAGTTTTACATTCTTTCAACAGCTGTAGGTTCTTCTGTTCTTCAACTCCATTTCCATCTAACCAATCAACTGGTGATGTTCCAGCAAAACATCTTCCTCGTCTAAATCATATTCACATGATAGTAGCTTACATACTTCCTCATCTTTGGCACCTACTATCGGTTCATTCTTTGGTTCAATTGAGTCCTCCAAACACGAATCTCATTCAAATTTCCATGATTTTACCTTAAACTTGTGCTCGT
>BQNB010014633.1:0-12093 GCA_026074375.1 Tanacetum coccineum
AAACGTTAATGGGAATTTAAAAACGCGACATTTAAGCAAATAAATTAAATTTTAACCCTAAAAACTCAAATTGTAAATTTCTAAATCCTAAATGACTTAAAATAATTTTCAAAAAAGAAATTATATTTTTTTACTTTTTATTTTATTTTTAATGAATTAAAAACACTTTTAATCTAGAAAAATATTAAACTAATTCTAAAAATTATGGAAAATACTTAATACTAAACTAAAGGTTTTAAAAAAAATGTAAACTGGAAATAAGCCCTAAGAATAAGCTGCTAAATAAGAAAATAAGCATAAACTGAATTTACACCTTATAAACCAAATGTCCCAAGGGTCTAACAGAAAAGACCCCAGGGCGCAATGGTTAAGGTGTTCGGCTGTTATGGTAGAGGTCTCGAGTTCGAGTCCTCCCAATACTCCCAACACCTTTCCATTTTTATTTAGCAAATCTTCTTTTTGAAAAAGCTTTTTAACAAAAAATAAGCAACTTTTAAAAAGCAACTTTTTATGAAACTAATCAAATAAGCTTAAATAAGCTCAAACTTATCTCAGTTTTGGCTTAAAAGCTTAATAGCTTTCAAGCCTAAACCAAGTTAATCTAGAAGATACTAAAAGCTAAGAATAAGCTCAAAAAGCTATTGTAGCCCTATAACTAAGCTAAATAAGCTTAGAGGAACAGAAATAAGCAATACAAATAAGCAAAAAGGCAAGAAAAGCAAATAAGCAGTTTTTTTAAGGAATATGCAATGAAAAAGGCCAATTAGCAGTTTTCAAGCTAATAAATAAGCTACTTAAGCTATGACTAAAACCATAAAAGCTCAAAACAGATCAAGTTTAGACTATAAAGAACTCAAATAAGCCAAATAAAAGCATATAAGCACAAAAAATAAGGTAGAAAAAGCTAGTTTAAAAAGGCAGTTTAATGTTTTTGGTTTTTTAAAAAGTTTTCATAAATGCTAAAATGGCAAACTGCAGACCTAAGAATAAGCTAGTAAAAGCTGTTACAAATCTAAAATAAGCTAAAACAGATTAAGCCTACAACCTAGTGAGCTTATGCAATCAGTTTCAAACCTTAAATCAAATTAAAGCTATCTTAGATTTGTGAATGAAAATTGGCTCTTAAGAACTTTTCTAGAACATTTATAAACTATGACAGGTTTAGGTAAAAACCTCAAGAGCATATGTGACAGAGATTAAGATTAAAACTAAAACCTCAAATGCACTTAACAAGTAATTCACTAAATCAGACCTTAAAACCCTTATTTAAAACAACAGACTTAGAAATTGAATGAACCAAACCTAAAATCTTAACTAAACTTATTCAAACTTCATTAAAACTAACATTAATGCTGATTTAAAGCTAATCAAATATAGATTTCAAAACCAAAAGTGCACAAACAGTATTAACACTTGGTTAATACTACTAAGCCAAACACCCCTTTAAAACTTATAAAACACTTTAAACTTAAAACAGATTGCAAACCGTTATAAAAATGCAAAACAGATTTATAATAAGGTATAACAAGAACTTTTAATCATCAAAATCAGACAATAAAGCACAAGTCAATAAGCTAAACTAATAATGCAGATTTTTAGTCTTTTGAACAATTTTTATGAAAACTTAACTAAAACTCAAAACAGATTATAAAACTCTTAAAACTAGAACAAATAAGCTAAATGAAGACTGAATAAGCATAAATAAGCAAGAATTAAGCAGTCTAATAAGCAAATAATGAAATAAGCTAAAACGTGAAAAGTGAAACACACCTTTGTCCTTTTCTTAAACAAGGACTTAACATGCTCTTAGAGAGCTTTTCTACAAGCTTCAGCTTATGTTAATAAGCTAGTAAGACCCATAAGCCCTTCCAAATCCGGCTTATCATCCAATATAGCTTTTTAATGATTTTTGAGTAAAAATGGTTTAAACTCTACAAGCTATGGAAAAGCTTATATAGTTTAAGTAAAACAGCTTAAATGTAAGAGAACTAAAGCTTATAAGAGCTTATCGAATCAAACGAAGCATGAACATAAAAACAAAATTTTTAACATAAAACTTGAACTTTCATTAAAACTTTAAAAACAGTATAAGACTTGAAAAGAAACTATAATGAGCTGAAATAAACCTAACATAAGCTGAAAAATTACAAGAAAAGATTGATAAAAACTAGCTGCCCTAATTTGTGGCACAGTGGCCTCTATTTATAGATGAAGGAGGAAGGTTCTAGGTCTTCAAGTGTGTTTCTTTTGTGAGAGGGTTTAAGAGTGCTCTCCAAGCCTTTAGTCTTAGCCCTTGAATCTATTTGTGCTTATTTATCTCTTATCACAGCCCTTGATTCTTGTCCATGTCTCATCAGCCAATCAAATATTATGGGATTGCCAAGGTGGTTTGTCAGCTTCTGGGAGATAGGTTAAGTGGGGTTTTGTCGGGTTACAGGAAAAAGTGAAGAGATAGGTGAATAGGTGATTTACCCTGTGTAAATGTATGTGTAAAAATAGGGGGAAAGTGGACGATCAACAGTAAATTTGACCCGTCCTTCTCTACGTTTGACTTGGACTATGAAATGGGCTTTGACATATATATTTAGGATTGGGCCAGCATTTGGATATTGGACTTAATATATGAAAGGCCTTAAGGTTAAATACTTTAATGCTAAATAGGCTAACCCGGCCCATTAAATGGCTATATGCCTTTGGCTTTGGTTTTCCGTGCTCTTTCCATTCCTGTGCTCGGTTTTGTCCGATTTGCCTTTGTTTTTTTCCTTTTTAATGAATATCCGATACCTGCACAGCATAAATCACAAAACACACAAATACAATGCATTTTTGATATATTTTGGTCATTTTAGGCTCGTTTTATTAGGTAAAAGGTATGTGTATTTAAGCACATACCAGTACTTTTTGTAGAAAGCAGGTTTTGTTTGACTGAACTAGCTGGTACTCTTGAAGAGGGAACAAGCAACGCCGGTTCTAGAGTGGGTATTTTTTCATCCTTAGGACTCAACTTTTTGGTTTTAGCATTGCTAGTAGAAGCTATGTCTTCTGTGAATCTTATTCCATGCTTATATTTTTGTAGTTTTTGTTTTTCTAGCATTTCTTGCAAATAGACACTACTACTTTCAAAACTAGCTTGTTTTAAAGTTAGTGAGCTAACTTTAGATTGAAGGTTGTCACATGATTCACATTCTTGGCAAATTTCCTTGTTTCTTTTTAGTTGTTCTACTCTTTTTCTAAGATCACAAATCTTGTTTTTTAGTACTTCATTTTTACCCTTTAAATGTTTGTTCTTGTTAATAATTCTAGGACTGATTTTACATAGTTTATCATACTCATTTTGCAATGATTCATTATCTAGAGATGAACTATTATAGTAAGGAGTGTCGGATAATACCTAATTGGAGTCATGTGTCATGAGACAAATTTCTTCCTTCTTAGAGTCATCTTCACTATCGCTCCAACACCCAACGACGAAGGCCTTTTGATCGTTGTAGAAGTGTTTGGGACAATCACTTATGAAGTGATTTGGATCTCCGCACTTGAAGTGCCTATGATCTTCTTTTTCCTTTTTGTCTTCCTTGATCTTCCAGAAGTTCTTTTTGTCTTCATGAGGTTGGCGGACAAATTTTCCTCTTCTTTGAAATAACTTTTTGATATCTCTTACGCCCATGACATATTCTTCATCGTCACTCTCTGAGTAAGATACTTCTTCATCACTTGAGACTTTTCTTGCCTTGAGTGCTAGTGATTTATATTTTTCTTTCTTGACTTTGGAGATTTTCTGAGTCCTTTTCAAGCACTACCTCATAGACTTTTAGGTTGTCTATGAGCTCATCTAGAGGCAATGTTGATAAGTCTTTGGATTCTTCTATTACGGTCAACTTTGGATGCCATTTGATAGGGAGTGCCCTCAAAAATTTCCTAACATGGTTACGACTTGAAAAAGATTCATCATGTGCTTTTAAAGATGTATTAATAGTATTAAATCTAGCAAAAGCACAATCAATAGTTTCATCATCGAAAATAACAATTCTTCATATTTTAAACAAATAAGTCTATTTTATTATCTTTAACTTGCTTATTACCTTGATGAGTAATAATTAGTGAGTTCCAAACATCTTTAGCCGTATTACACATGAAAATTCTTTCATATTCCTTTTTCGATAAAGCATTATATAAAACCATTTTTGCTTCATCGTTTTTGAAAATCATTTTCTTATGACTTTCTTCAAATTTCTCATAAGGAATGATTTCATCCTTACCATCCTTGTTTTTAATGGTAGGTTTATAGTTGCCATAAACTATAATGTGCCAAAGATCAATATCCTTAGACTTCACATAAGTTTCAAAACGATTTTTCCAATATATAAAGCAATTATCCTCAAAGAGAGGTGGTCGTTGCATAGATTGACCTTCTTTGTAGTTTCTCGAATCCATTATCGTTTTAAAGATTTAAAATACAATATATTTTAAAAACTTTGGTAACCTAGCTCTTGATGCCAATTATGGAAAACTAAAAGGGGAGGGGGGTTGAATAGTTTTCCTGTTTTAAGAATTACTTTTCAAAATTTTGTTATGATCTTATGTGAAGTTTGCACAATATTGATGTTTTGGTTAGTAAATAAATGTAATGCAAGAAAGTAAAGAGTTGGATAGATTCAACCAAGACACGATTGTTTATAGTGGTTCGGCTACAAGGACACCTTCCTTGCCCTACTCCACTCCCCGAGTCACCTACTCGGGAGTTCGTAAACACTAGTCACCAATCTCCTTTAACCAGCAGAGAAGCCTCACAATGTTGCTTACACCTTTTAACGGTACAAAGCTATGATCACCTGAATTTCACACACGAGAATCGATAATAACACAACTACACTTGATGTACAACTAATAATACAACAATAAATCATAGCAAGATGATCTCTTGAATGAAGTAAGATGAATCAAGATCAAGACACTTTTGAGGCGTGCTTGAAACTTTCGCGTATTTGGCAATTCCTTTCTTAAAGTGAATTACCTACACAAGATTTAGAAAGAGATGCTAGAGAGAGAGAGATCAGTTGGTTAGAGAGAAGATTAGATGAGAAAGGTGTGTGAAAACATGAGAAATGGCTTGGTATTTATAGCCAAAAGTTTTACTGTAGGCCGGTTCTTCCGGTGCTGTTGACAGAGGGCACCGGCTTGCAAAACTAAGGGCACCGGCATACAGTAACTAAATCCGGATTTTGATTTGCAAAATCTTAAGATATCTTGTGTAATCTTATGAGATTTTCCTTGGATTTGCTGCATTTGATTATATACTAAATGAAGTAATTAAATTAATAAGTGTAAGATGATTTTGTGTAAAGTTAGGGTTTAAAAAGATTTGTACACTTTTTCAAGTTGCATGTGCTTTTCTACAAAGTTGGGAGATAGTAAAGAAATCATGTTTTGAGATAATAAGAGGTTTGAGAAAAATGGTTTGTTATGTTTTGTCATTAATAAAACCTTAGCCTAAGTTGATTGTAGAAACGTTTTGTTTAAAACCGGTTTATTTGTATTAACATATTGGTCTTCTTGAATGTGATATAAGGTTTATCAAGTTAAACTAATCACACTCCATGGCAACAAAGTGATTTTTAAACAGATTTATATATGAACAATATAAAGAACAAGTTAGAAACACATAAAAGTAAATTCTCAACGTATATGTTCTTATTAGAATCAAATAAAGAATCCATGACACACCTTACTTGCCGAATAGCAAAGTGGTTGAATGACAATTAGGTGTTATCTCTTTCGAACTTAATCTCAAACCAAAGTTATGAGAGTAATAAAACAAACTACTTAACTAGAACTGAAGCTTCAGCTTCAACAGTTCTATTCAGTTTGTTTAAGAGATAAATAACTCTTCAATGTGTTTCACATTAATTATAAGAGATAACATTTACTCTCGATATCCCTTTCCTTTTATAGGCAAAGGATTTAAGGTTTAAAAGTTACCTTGTACACGCTGTAATGCATTAGATGGGGGTTGAGATACCATTTATTGCAGACATGCTTAACGGTACCTAGGTTACAGTCCTTTAGGAAAAAAGTTTTTTGTACTTCTATACAACTTTCGAAGTATTATTCTACAAGGAGATTGTTTTATCTCTTCTTGACTTCAAAGCATCTTTTTCCCGTCATGTAAAACTTTCTAAGAAGTGAACATTTCGTTTTCACAAATAACGACCTATCCTTTGCCTTAGATTGTGAGCTTAGTTGGGATAACATTCCCCCCTACATACTAGCTCACTATGCTTAAGGGCAAAATGATAGAGTCGTTCTATTTGTGAACTAAATGTTAATTCCAACAAGTAATATACTTCTTCTCTACCGACTCAATAAACTTTCCTCTCCTCACCCACCCACACACTCCCCCCGCCCCCTTCCAGCCCCACACCACTCCCCCCCCCAACACCCCACCCCCATACCCCCCCCCCCCCACCCCACACACCCCACCACACCATAGCAAAATATCCGTATTGCTAATATTAAAATTTAATGAATACTAAAATGATATAACACAGATGTACATACAAATATATACATCCCTACGACCGCTAAAAATAACTTGATAAATTATAATATACATAATAACAAGGACCCACAAATCCGACAGACGAACCCGCACAAAGCCTGCCACCGAATTGCCGACAGGTGACCCTTGGATCCAAACGGAGTACGTTCTTAAATATTGGTAAAGACTTGGTTAGTGGACTACTAGTGTATGAATTGCCATTAAGCAGTAAATGGGTAAAGTATCTATGAGTTAGGGTTTAACAAGATTGTAACATTCCGTATTTTTAGGTCATTTACGACGTCATCTATTTTACAAATTATTTTTTTCGTACGCGTTTACTTTTAATTCTTATTATATAGTAAAATCGCGTAAACTAAAAATCAACAATTAACGTAAACGGACACCAAACGAATTAAAGTTTTCATCAAGCAAGAAATATATTATTTTTACGAAAGTAATAATCAACTTTTTATATTTTATTTTTATTGGTTGCGTGTGGGTTGGGGTTGGTATTGGTGGGTGTGGGTGTTTTTTGGTTTGTGTGGGCTGGGTTGTCGGGTGAGGGGGTGTTAAATGTTTACGTTTCGCAATAAAATACATTTAGGCATACCCGGAAGCACCAAAACTTTTCTACGCATTTCAACAAAAAATCCCACATTTTATACCCCAATACCCAATAATTTATAAAATTACATCACATATACAAATGAACCACTTGAAGCTTTGTACTACACCAACTCATTAAGGCTTGGACTAGATCATGTTATTTTGACCAAAGACCCCTAATTTCCTCCCCTTTGTCCCTTGACCAGCCAACCCCCCTCTCTTGCATAGTCTTGGTCTTTGTTTACTACCTTTGACTACCCTTTTACATATATATTACATACATACAAGTGATAGCAAGACACAACACATTTCCATTTACCAAAAATCAACTTATCTCTCTCTTTTGGCTCCTACATAGCCACGGCTACAAACACCCCAATTAGACAATCCATAGCTTGATTTTCTAAGACCATACAAGCATACACACATCCTTCCTATGATAACCTAAGGTGTTTTGAAGGGTTGGCTAAGCCTTTGCAAGATTTAATCAAGTGATTTCAAGATTAGGGTTTTCTTGGAAAACTAGGGTTTCAAGTTGTGTAAGCTTGTGTTTGTAATCTAAACAAGGGTTTAGATTGTGTTTTCCATCATCATACATCATTATAAGGTTATCTAAAACCCTTTATGGATTTACATTTATGATTTTATGAGTATATATGTTCTATGTAGCAAGAATCACCATTTAGGACTTTTAAACATGTAAAAAGAGTTTTTACTTGTGATTATCATTTTGTACACTTTTACATATGTTATGATGTTGTTAATATTATGATATAATGGAAGTATAAGTGATGTACCATGTTGGTTAAGTATAAAAATGTATATGTACAAATTAGGGTTTTTAAAGTACTTAAGGAAAGTTATGTTTTCATGTGATGTTAATAACTTGTAAATCTTGTTATCATGGACATATGGACAAAGGGTGGACTAAGGACATTATTATATGTATGACATAGTATATAAAGAGTATTGGAAGACTTGTGATAAATTACTAAATAGGAAAGTACAAAAATCAAGTTTACAACATGTTTTTATGAAAAACCTCCAAACTTTCTGTTTGGATTCGACACATAACCTGGTCATATTATGTTTTTATAAGATAATACGTCTCATGACGATTCCAAAAAGCTAAGAAACTCGAAAAACGGACTAATAACGAAAAAGATACGCTAATTACGAGTTATACGTTAATTAAACGGGTTTATAAAATAACTTTTATAAAAACAAGTTATAAAACTTCTACAAACAGAAGGTTTGATATTTTTATTATATCACACATAATTTTAGGATTTAAAAATGATAAGAATCGAAATTTTTCAATCGATAACGAAGGAGTTATGAAATACGCGAGTTTACGACAATAAATACTTTTATAAAACTATTTTTATAAAAGTTACTATTCATGACAGAAACTTCTATTTTGTAAACCTCATAAATAAGTAGAACTTTCAATTACGAGAACGTGCTCGAAAAAATCGCTAAAAACGAAGCTATAACGAATAAAATACGCCATTTACGGGTTTTACGATAACTAAAACTATAAAAATAATTTTATAACTGGTGTGAACAGTAAAAATCACTGTTCATTAGAGGACATGAAATACAAAAATGTCATATTTTGATACTTTATCTTAATACGAAAGTGTGGGCATAAGAAACGCAAGAAACGGACTTGAAACGTAAAAGTTATGTCATTATTACCAAAGGTATATTTATAAATGTATTAACTTTATAAAGATGATTTTACTAAAACGCTTAGATGGTGATTAGCTATAGAGAATGATATATGATAGTATTACCCGATGTGATTAGTACTTATACGACCTATAATTGTTTAGGTTGCATTCGGGCGTTTTAGTGACACATTTTCACTTGTGAAGTATATTATTGATTAATCAATCGGTTGAGGTCATTAGCCACAGTGTTAATGGTTTTAATATCTCTTTTGGAGTTGAGAAACATGCTTTGTTTACATTTGGACGCAAGTAACTTTGAAATATTATATTTTTAGATGTTGCATACCATGCAATACCTACTGTTTTGGATATTGATTTAACATGCAATACTTACTGTTTGAATATTGTATACCTTGCAATAATTACTGTTTTGGATATTGTATTCCATCCAATTTACTGTTTTGAATATTGGTTACATGCAAACTTACTGTTATGGATGTTGTATACACATGTAATACACACTCTAAACAATTGCGGTCCTACACTCATACATTTTACAAACCTATGAATTCACCAACATTATTGTTGACGTTTTAAAGCATGTTTTTCAGGAGGTCAATAAGGCACGAGGTGCAAGGGATACATTGGTGGTCGTTATTTTGGAAGTCAATAGCATTAAAGATTTGGTTGCATTACATATTTGGGGAAAACGTTTGTTTTCGAACTAGAATATTTGTATAATTTAACAATGAACAAGTATAGCTTTGGGCTTTTGTAACAAACACTTTGCTAAATCCAATGTATCAGTTTTAAACGACACTTTTAAAGGTCGCTCTCATATCTTGTGCAATGGTATTATGAAGTAACGCTCCCAAACCCATATTCCGCTGCGACCCATTTTGGGGGTGTTACACTACGTATATGAGTCACCAAGATAACATGTCTGTCTCTATGGACCACCCTATGTCTATGTCAGGAGACACGATACTGTCAAATGGAGATGATGAGTATGAGCGGTTTATTACTTGGCTAGGCTACCTGTCTGGTATGCAGCCGTGACAGACCTTCACCTGAAGCTCTTATCTGAGCCGAATAGTTTCACAACTTGATGGAACCAATTTTGCAGCATTTGACATTATATTTTCAGATCTGGGTTACTGAACTTAAATCCTCAACCCTATCAAGCATTCCTAGCGTCTATGTCAGAAGCCAACAACATCCGTTTGGTAATCGACATTACATTTGTTTCGTTGTTGGCTTCTTACTCGACGCTAGGAATGATTTCGAGAGTGTGCTAGGGGTTTTGGTAATTTCACGCGTGCTCAGATGTAGAAAATGATCTATATTTCCGTATACGCGACAATCACAAAATCCTTAGCATATATTCGGATATGCCGTTATCCTAGATTAGTTACTACAGAACATATTGTCAATGTGTTTCTTCATGGAGAATACTACATTAACATGCCGAGGTTAGCCTTGGAAAACAAAATACGTCATCGGCAGCTGTTTTTTTTAAATATTCAGCTTTATTGAACATTCTTAGCGTCCATGTCAGAAGTCAACAACATCCGTTTAGTATGCGAGGTTACATCTGTTTGGTTGTTGCCTTCTGACTTTACGCTAGGAATGTTTATTAGAGTGTGCTAGGGGTTTTGGTACTCGCATGCTCAACATGTAGAAATTGATCTACATTTCGGCATAAGTGACAGTCGCAAAATCCTTGGCGTACATTTGGAAATTATGTCGTTCTAAATCATTTGACAACGTATCAGAAATATTATGGTAAATCACTCTCCTATTATTTTTACATAATCCAATCTTCACTTTCCCCATTTATATTTATTATCTAAATAGTAAGAAAAAATGGCAGGTACGGACTGCTCTTGACTAGATGATGCTACCATGATGGAACTCGGCTGCGACAATCGAATCTGTGCAAGTACTGTGAACTCGAAGAAAAAGAACGACCACCGGATCTTTGTTTTTAGCTTATAGACTATCCGGGTATATGTATGCATTTAAATTATTGTTGTTTGTTTCTCATTTTTCAGATTAGTTTTAATAGTCTCATCTATATGTCTTTTTATTTACAACTTGCGCCATGCCTATTTAATATGCACGAAATAATTTTCAATCATAAGTTAACCTCCGTTGTAACACGCGGGTCATATGCGCACTCTTAGTTACTAAACTCATTACTTTTACATAAATGTCACACAGTGGACAGTGATGACTCAAGAATAAAGCAAGCAAAGTTAAAGTTTTATGCCTTTAATTTCTTAAGACCTGGATTTTGCTAAGACAATATAAAGTCAATTATATGTTTTTCGTCGTCATCTTTAAAGATCCGATTATGCAAGCCTCCAATTAGTCGATAAATGTTAAATAATCGAAAATTTTGGTTCTCCTTTTTCTACTATTCATTTTTCAAGCCTACGGGTGGTAGAAATTTAATGTCAAATATATTAACTATAAAAAATGTATATTTTTGCATGAAAAATAAGCAAAAATTAAATTAAGCCATGTTATCAATAGCCATTTAATCATCTCATCCTTTATCATTTTTGAATCAAAAGCTGCTTTAATTTTGCGCCTAAAAAATTGCTAAAGAAACGAATGGAGAACAAAAACTTGAAAGAAACACGAGTTATTTGTAAAAATAAAAAATATGATGATAATGAAACTATAAAAACCGGCAAAAATACTTTTAGAACCGATTATTTACTATATTGTAGATCAAGGCATTTCATCACTTGAAAGTAAATTTGACCAATTTTGTATGAATGTATCTTTAGGGTATTATTTACAATTGTGATTTAAAATCACTTGATGACAACAAGCTAAAAGATAGTTGTGCATACATTTATTTTTGTAATGAAGAGTTTTACAAAATCATACATATGAAAAACGCTACACCGATTGATATACTTAATTATATTAGAAATCTAAACTCTTTCTCTTATATGGTGCAAAAGATAATGTTAACCGTTCGCTTCTGTAAAAAAGAATTTTTCGAAACTAAAGTTAATTAAAATTTATTTAAAATCAAATTAGTGTCACAAAAAGATTAAATTTAATGGTTTATTTATAGATTGAATATGAAATACCATACCATATTAATTTTAAGAAACTAATCAAAAATTAAAAAAAAGCTAGAAAAGTAAATTAAGATAACTTTGATTATAAGACATGTTTTAAAGCTTCATTTTAGATCTTCGAGAAGGTAAAACCGCCCCTAATGCCACATCATTTTATACACGAAGACCC
>BQNB010014633.1:12111-23946 GCA_026074375.1 Tanacetum coccineum
GTCATCCACTTTCTCACCTCAGTCCATGGAGTACCATTAGCAGCATCAATACCCATGGAAGCAATCCTTCCATTCCACCAAGTCAATGCACGACCTTGGAGAGTAGCAGTTGCAAATTTCACCTTATCCCTTTCCTTGCAATCACTGATTCGAAACACAGATTCTAGTTTCTCAAACCACTGACATAATCCCACGGCACCTTCGGTGCCTTTAAAAGGTTGTGGGTCACACTTCATGAATGTTACGTAAGTACACCCAGTAATTTCGGGCGCTGCCGGTCCAGCACCACCGGCTCCAGCATCACCGGCTCCAGCACCACCGGCTCCAGCACCACCAGCTCCAGCACCACCGGCTCCGCGGTTCATATTTTCCATAAATTCAGCCATAGATGAGACAACTTGTTCCTTAATAACCTCGCGCATACGTGCCTCAGACATTGCTTTTGGCGGCATGATCCTGTTGCAACACAAATCAAATCATAATGAGTATTCATTCGATGATTGTATTAAGCAAAAGGAACAATTTAGAAGAAACAAGAAAAGAAAGGTAACAACCACAACATAGAATTAGAACCAAAAGATAGTCATTTCATTAATCATAAACAAGTTACAAGTTGCATTGTCATACATTACATGTCACCATCTAATGTTATACAACTTCAAAAGACTAGTTCTACTAACTGGCATCGCAGTTTAGTTAGTGATTTACAAAAGATAATACTAATGATAAACTAATCTACTAAGAGTCACTAGGTGGTCCACGTGGCTCAGAAGGTCCCTCGGTCCCATCAGAAGTAGAGTTCTTTGCTTTCTTTCTCGGACGCTCGGTATCCTCATCATTAGATGGCGGCTTTGGAACAGCCCCAATACGAACCATATCCAAGTAAAACATCTTATTTCACACTCGAGACTCATGCAACCTCCTCTCAGCAGTATCACGCTCCATACGAGCCCACGTCAACTTAGTCTCCGTCTCAGCCAATCTTTTCTTCAATGTGGCATTCTCCCCACTCTCCAATACCAATACCCTCTCGAGAACATTACCCACAACACGCTCGGCATTTTCCAAATCATGATTAAGTAACTCCCTTTCTTTTTCCCCGATTTTATCCTTGGACTTGAGAAGAGCAATCTCAGTTTGGCATGTACCCAACTCAGCCTCCATGACTCTAGCTTGTGCACGTGACACCTCTAAATCATGTCTTAAGGCCTACGGTGCTAATCCATCAACATGAGATGAGTCACGAGCAGAAGATGACTCTCCTACCTCAAATAAGCCCCTCGGAAAGTCGCGAATAGCATAAGGCTTTTGGGTAATAGTCCCAACAGTAGCCTCGGGTGCAACATCGACCTCCTCGTCCTCTAACTCAGAATCGGATGACACAAAATCAGATGACACATCTCCAAGTGGTGGGGTTTTGTCACCCTCCACCTCATAAGGAAATATCAACTCAGCATCATCCTTGAGCTCAATCTCAACATCTTCCTCGGGTTCCTCTTCAGGATCTTCTTCGTCATAATCAACCAAATCAATATCGTCGGGAATGTCAACCATTTCGTTGGGATCATGGATATCCACAACTTAGTTCGGCTCGGGAACAACTGGGTTCACTTCGAGAATAACTTCGTTCGGCTCGTTAAGATGATTATGGTTCTCCATGACAATCCGCGTCGTATAAATATCTCGTGTTAGTATTAAATAATTACATACTTAACATTTATATTCAAATAAATGAAAATTTCATATTATAACATATATATATTTTTCCATATATATATATATCGATAAATAAATCCTTCTCATTCTTGTCCCATCGGTAATTCGGAGATTTCGCTTGCACAGTTATAGTTAAAAGATTTCAAAAATCCTTTCGTACATTTTTTTTGAAAATGTTTTGTTCTCTATAACTTAAGCTCTGATACCAATCTGTAACACCCCCATTTTTCACATATCAGCGGAAGGGTCATTTGGGGTGCTACGTCTTAATACAATAACTCAAGCATAGAAAACGACTCGAAAAGAGACGTTTTTAAATATAACCATTCGAAATAAAAGTTTCACAACATAGGTCCCAAATATTTTCATAATCAATACATCATTTTCAAATATTTTCTTCGAATGATTTTCTTTAAATGGGCCTTCAAAATATTTATTTCATTAGCTTCTCCGAAATCTTCATCACCGAATTACCTTCAAGGACCTGAGATAAAACATGCTAAAAAGTCAACAATAATGTTGAGTGAATCCATAGAGTTTATATATATATAATAAATTCCGAACACAAGTATCATTTCTCAAAATCATCAAGACATAACGATGTGGATCAGACAAAGTTATAGGGGGATTATTATAAGCCTCATGACATTGAACGTTACCATATAATAAAAATGCCCACTATACACCCTCGCTATGAGTGCATATTACTCTCTATACAACGCATCCGTAGTGTCATTTTCCCCGACACATGACGATAGCCAGTCGTCACGGATTGGAGGTGGCAACCTCCAAATAGTACTATTTCATGTATAAGCGTCTACCATTACCCGGTAGTTAACAATTCATGATTTTCGCGGGTCTTTTATCTAGCGAGTTAAGCTAACTTATAATAATCAAGACTACTAGCATACATTCGGGTCCCTTGTGTTCTATTTTTAAAAACAAGCATGTTATCCCCCTCGCGGGTTTATAAAACAATTAAAGTATTAAAATGCGAGGCTATGAACTCACCTTGATCAATAGCCGGTGATCAAATAATGAAGTCTAGCACGATAATCCATAAATGCGATCACGACCTATAATTAGAGTCGCTCGATTACTATACCGAAAAGTATGTTCGACGATGCGTACATCGTATCAACAAAATCATATATATAGTATATATATATATTTTCATACATGTGATGAGAAATCCACTTGCGCCTTAGATCCTAAAACCCCACAGTATTAGGTTACGATCATTCCTTTATTTATATCTTACATGACTTAATCGAAAACTTTATATTTTAAGAAAGTTTCTATTTTTGGAAAGTTACTATATTTAGTAAGTATCGTTATCAAAATATATTTGTGATAATATTTAGTTATCTCGTCGAACGTTCGACATTCAAGTTGATTTTTAATTACCCATATCGGGATTATATCCCGTACGTTTACAAAAAGTTACAATTTTTATAAATGTACTCATTTATAATAGTTATTAAGTCTAAATTGTTATACTCGCATTACTAAAAGCGTTTGCCATTTTTATAAACATCCGACAAGTTTTATATTGACCCGTTGACTTTCAAATGTCAACGTTTGACATTATTTGACTTTGACTATATGTACATATAAGTTACTAATTTTTACCCGCTCAAAATGACCCGTTATATCACATTTTCACGCTTCGGACAAAGCAGAGATTTTCTGTGAAACGATATTCCGGACAACTTTTTAATTTTAGCCGAGACCTGAATCTCTACAGAAAATGACCAAAATGCCATTTTTCAGTTCTGCTGAAACTTGTATTTTTAATAAAAACGCAGCAGTTTGACCATCGGTTTTGACCCGCTATATCACGTTTTCATGACTTTGACCAAAAAGAGATTTTATAGAAATCGTCATTCCGGACAACTTTAGTGTTTCGCCGGAAGGCTGAAACGGACACGAAAATGTCCGAAACGGCTGTTGAAAATTGGATCAGCAACCAAATATGCTTATATAGCTGATTGGAACTTTTTATTTTTTCTAAACTTGTTTTCGCTATAACTTCTTCGTTATTAGGAGTTAGAAGCTCTACCTTATATCAAAACGATCGTCTCGGAAAGCTTTATCTTATTGTTATTTAAAAATCAGATTTTATAAAATCTCGTGCCTCGAAAAACGTGCCAAAGATTCTGCTCGTTTTTACTTGTTACAAAACACCTTCAAAAATAGTTTTTGACCCAAAAACTCATTCACAATGTGTCTAAACTAGTTTATAAACATAACCCACTTCGCTCAATCAACCCATATTATGACTAATCTAATCGACGTAAGATCTCGGATTTCATCACATATAATATACGAAATCGAATCAAATAAATAAATCAAACAAAACAAATGAGTAAGAAAATACTCACAACAACACACATGGTTTTGGTTCCGGCTTTCTTTGTGGTTCAAACCCACGAACACAAACACAAACCCGAGACCAAACACTTTCCAATTTAACCAAACTTCAAAACTCCATAATCTAACTCTTTTACACCTCTTTTTAACTCGAAAATCCTTGAAACTTACCTGAACCCTAACTCCAAAAATACTCATTGCATGTCACTTTTTATTAGTGGGATTTGTAGGCATCGACGAGGGGATAAAGAAAATATAATTGGATCGTCGTGCATGTGATTTTTCCGGCAACCGACGACGGTTTCCCGTGGTGGTACTCGGCCGGAAAAGAGAGGAGGGGAGAGAGCATATGTTTTGGTTTTTATAAAAAATGGAAGTATGTGTGTGTTGTTAAGCTTATATAGTAATTGTAGTTTGGGCTTTTGACGCCTTTGGTCCCTCCCTCTTTTCTATTTTAGATATTTGACACACCAACTTTTTACTCACATAAAAACCGACTACTTAAGCTCGAGCTTTCACTTCCGAGACTATTTTTATTTCCGTCACCTTCATTTAAATTTAAAACATTTAATAAAATATGTACATTTTAAAACACGAATCCGGCTCAAGACATGGAACAAAATGACGACATTCATAAAAATAATAAATTTACGATCTTAAAAATAATAACGAGTCGCGTCGTATATTTTTACGATGCTCGAAACGGTTAACGAGCGTGCGGTCAAACGTCGACTCGCGAAACGTCAGAAGTAAATATTTTAAAAATATCTCTAGTATTATTTGTAATAAAACACGAAAATAATTATTCTCGACAAATAAAATATTAAATGTCGACGTTCGATTATACGAATTTATAAAATAATAATTACGACGTCGGATTCGCGATCGTCATACGGGTCAAAAAATTCGGGTTGTTACACATCTTCAAGTTCTGACTCAGAGGTATCCAATGATTCTACATGTTCTAAATCTTGTTTGGAAACTGTTAAACTTCTTAAATCTCAATATGATCAACTATTAAAAGATTTTAAGAAATCTGAGTTAATGGTTCTATGTTATAAAACAGGTTTAGAGTCAGTGGAAGAAAGAATTGAATTTGATAATATAAATGAGTGTATTGATGAAGAAAAAATTAAGGGCTTAAAATGGGATATTCAAGTAGGAGAAATAACTATTGAGGAGCTTAGGAAGAAGCTTGAAAAATTTCAAAAAGAAAAAGATGGCATTCAATTTAATGTAGACAAATTTGAAAATGCATCTAAAAGCTTAAACAAGCTCATAAAGAGTCAGATTGTAGACAATTGCAAGAAAGGTTTAGGCTATAATGCAGTTCGACCTTCCTACACAGGAAATTTCATGCCTTTAAAACCTGACTTGTCTTTTATTGGCTTAGATGGGTTTGTTAATAAGCCTGTAGTTGAGAATAGAAAGTCTAATGAAGAAGTGTCTAAGGTAGTTAGGAAGTCTGATGATTCCCTAATTATTGAAGATTGGGTGTTAGATAATAAGGAAGAGGATGTGTCTCAGCCTAAAATTGAAAAGAAAACAGTTAGGCCTAGTATTGTTAAGAAAGAGTTTGTCAAATCAAAACAACAAGATAAAATTGCTAGGAAAATTGTTAAACAAGTTGAGCAACATAGGCAAAATACTCAGAGTCCAAGAGGCAATCAAAGAAATTAGAACAATATGATGTCTCAAAAACTAGGAAGCAATTTTGAGATGTTTAATAAGGCATGTTATGTGTGTGGAAGCTTTGATCATTTGCAAGTTGATTGCAATTACCATTAAAAACAATTTCAAAATCAAAGAATGGTAAACCTGTTTGGAATAATGCTCAAAGGGTGAATCATCAAAACTTTGTTAAAAAGACTCACCCCTGTGCTAAAAAGAACTTGGTTCCAAAAGAAGTACTAATAAAGTCTGGTTTAGTATCAATTAATACTGCTAGACAAAATATTTCAAAAACAACAGTATTGGTTAATACTGCTAGACAAATTAATGCTGCTCACTCAAAAACAACACTGAATGCTGCTAGACCAAAGTCATATCTTTCTAAAACATCACATTCAACTATTAAGAGGCCCATTCATAAGAACACGACATTTAAAAACAGTAATATTAATCAAAGGGTTAATACTGTTAGGGGTAAAAATGTTAATACTGCTAGGCCAAAAGCACTAGTTAATGTTGTTAAGGAAAATAATGTTAATGCTGTTAAGGCCTCAGCTTGTTGGGTTTGGAAACCAAAGACTAAAGTTTTAGACCATGTTTCTAAACACAACAGTGCATCAATCACCCTAAAGAAGTTTGATTATATTGATGCACAAGGCAGATCCAAGTCAGTGATGGCTTGGGTCCCCAAAAGAAACTGATTTTCTTATCTAATGTGCAGGGCAATCCACAAATGGATTTACAGGATCAAGGAGTGATTGATAGTGGATGCTCAAGGCACATGACAGGGAACATGTCCTATCTTACAGACTATGAAGAGATAGATGGAGGATATGTTGCTTTTGGAGGGAACCCCAAAGGAGGGAAAATCACAGGAAAATGTACCATTAAAACTGGTAATCTAGATTTTGAAAATGTGTATTTTGTGAGAGAGTTAAAGTTTAATCTCTTTAGTGTCTCACAAATGTGTGATAAAAAGAATAGTGTTCTTTTTAATGACACTGAATGTATTATTTTATCTCCAAACTTTAAGTTAATTGATGAAAGTCGGATTTTACTTAGAGTTCCTAGAAAGAATAATATGTATAGTGTTGATTTAAAGAACATAGTTCCTAAAGGAGGTTTAACTTGCCTTTTTGCAAAAGCCACATCTGATGAATCTAAACTTTAGCATAGAAGGCTAGGTCACTTAAATTTTAAAACCATGAATAAATTGGTTAAGGGAAATCTTGTAAGAGGTTTACCTTCTAAACTTTTTGAAAATGATCAAACCTGTGTTGCTTGTCAAAAGAGAAAGCAGCACAGAGCCTCTTGTAAGTCCAAAACACAGAACTCAATTTGTCTTCCTTTACATTTGTTGCATACGGACTTGTTTGGTCCAACATTTGTAAAAAGCCTTATGAAGAAAATGTATTGCCTAGTTGTCACAGAATATTATAGTAGGTTTACATGGGTTTTCTTTCTAGCTACTAAAGATGAGACTAGGGACATTCTTAAGTCCTTTATAACTGGGATAAAAAATCTAGTAGATCACAAGGATAAGGTGATTAGATGTGATAATGAGACTGATATATGTGAAAACACATATCCGTTTTATATCAAAAATGACCCTTAAAAGACAAAATTGTGCTAAAAATGCTTGTATATTGTTTGTTTTGTCTTTGTGATTGTGTAGGTACGGATAATGCAAAAATCGCAAGAAAACGGTCAAAACTAGACAAACACGGACACGGGAACGGAAAAGAGAATACAAGAGCCGGGAGAATGCTATCAAAGGTCAACAAAAGTCAACCCTTGGTCAACCAAAGTCAACGCACAAAATGACAAAACCCAAATTTCCCAAAACAGTCCCTCAAAGAAAACCAAATTGCAAAAATAGTCCCTAAACCCTAACGGTGTTAACTCTTTAAATTATAAAGAGTTAACACCCGTTAACTTTGCTTGAGCCCAAATCCAAAACTTTGCCCGAGTCCAACGTCCTTGGCCCAAACCCTTTCTATAAGCCCAAAGTCAAACGAAGAAGGCCCGGGTCAAAATTAAATCAAACGCACCCTTGTATAAGTTTTCACGCGGGAAATGCTGTTGTTACTATTCACTGTCTTCTTCAAAATTTACCCAAGTCAAATCAAAGGGCAAATGCAAATTGGATACGTGGCTTAGTAATTCAAGCACCAAAGGACATGCTGGCAGAGTTACACATCACCAAACGCTCCCATTGGTGGAAACCCACAAGGAGAATGCCACGCGGATGAAGAAAACACACCAAGGACTAGTATTTTGCATTAAAAGACTTGAAAAAGAAGCACAATGGCTCTGACACACGGAATGCCACGTTGGCAATCCGTGTGCTAGCCAAAGTGATCCAACGGCTCAAATTATGACTCAATGATTGGCAAGATTCAAGGGCAGGGATTTATGGGAACATCTAACAAACTCCAGGACCTAGAAGCTTCTCTGAAGGCTATATAAAGCCTCTCACATTCACACACACGGATCTTCTTTTTCTTTTTCAGTTTTTAGCTTTTAGTAGTAGTTTGTAGTTTATTTTAGCTTATTTGTAATTTTTAGCTTATTCAAGTTTTTTTAGTGTAATCTCCTTTTAAATCAGCTTTGTAATCTCTTCTTATTAATATAATCAAGTTTGCTTTTAAATTCTGTCTTTCCTTTAAGATTTTTTATAAATAAAATATGTTGAAATTGTCAAATAAGCTCGAATAAGCTCTTATAGACTCATTAAGCTTAATTACCCTTAGAATTGGATGGCTGCTTGGTAATTAAGTTTTGGTTTAGTCCTGAAGGTCAGGAGTAGGTTTAGATTAGGTTTTATATTAATAAGCTCTTAATAGCTTATAGCTTATAAGCTATAAGCTAGTGGTTTAAGCTCTTTATTGAGTTTATGATCTCTGTTTAGCTGAGATATGAGGTACATTTTCTTATCCTTTTTAAGTAATTATAAGTTTTAGTTAAAATTTATAGAAATCCAAAATTATGTGCTTTTTGTAGTGCTTAATATTGCTTAATTTTTGTTAGTAATTGCTTATTAGTTCTTATGTAGCTTAGTTATAGATCTGTTTTTACTTAATTCAGTTTAGAATAGCTTGTTATAGTTTAAAATTTTTAGTTTTAATGTTTTTTTTGTCTCTAATCTGTCAAAAAGAAAAAATATAAGTATAGTTATTAGATCTTCAATTCTGGCTTAATTGTTTGTTGAAATAGGTTCATTAGATTTGTTATAAGCTATTTGTTATCTGGTATTTAGGATTTAAGCTCTTAATTTCATTTTCATAAGCTAATATGGTTTTGAGTCTAGTTAAAGGGGTGTTTGGCATAACTGTGTTATTGGGTTTAAAATGGGTGAAAAACAGTTTTGTTCAATTGAGGAAATTTTGATTAGTCAAAAGTTATAGTAAGGTTCAGTTTGAATATGTTTTTATGTCGAATCTCACAATCATAGCTAAATGTACCTATGTTTTAAACCTGTGAGTTTCATAAGTCTTATTTCAAAAGAATATTTGGTTTAGACTGTTGATTTTAGTTGCTTGTACTATTTTCAATCTCTCTTAGCCTTCACTTTGACTGATTTGATTTGGTCTTAAATGGTCAATTGCATTAGCAGTTTAGACTGCAAACAACCTTTTTATTCATCAAATTTCAGCAAGTTAAAGTAGATTTTAGATTCTGATTTTTAGCATACAATTAGGATCTTATGGTTTTTCCCACCAAGATTTATCTGTTTTAAATTAGTTTTCAAATTTAAGCTCTTTAGTCCATTTGTTTTTAAGCTCAAAATTGAGCTTGTGTCTTCTCATTTCAAAACAAATACGCATAATTGTCTGATACTGTCCCTGTTTTTAGTCTACTTTTTCAATAAGCTCTAGTTTTCAAAAATAGTTTTAAAAAGCTTTTTCAAGTAGTCTTTAAGCTAGTTTTTTAGAAAAACCAAGTTCCATTTCATGAAAAGTTTATTAGTTGGTTTTAATATAAGCTAAAAGTAAGGTATAAGGGCTGTTTGGTTTAAAGTTTTCTATAAATGCTTATTTGTGAATTTCAGCTTATGGATTGTTACTTTGTGCTTATTTTTGTTCATTTTTATTTGTTAAGGTTTAGGCTTAGAGGATCAAAATAGCTTTAAAACTTTAGGAGATAGCTAATTTAGTTGTAGCCTTTAAGAATTTTTGAAAAAGCCAAAAATATAAGTAGTAGTAATCTTTTTAATCTATTTTTGGCTTAATTTGCTTGTTTCTAGTTTCGACTAGCTTATTAGGTTAGGTTTAGTATAAAAATGCTTTTTGTTCTTGAGTTTTAGCTTATTTCAGTTCTTTTGAGTTCTAAAATTTTGAAAAAACCAAAAAGATTAGTTTTTATAAGTTGTATTACCTGTCTTAAAGCTAATTACAGCTATTTTAGGGCTTTTACATAAAAGTTTTCTTTATTAAAAGTGCTTATTTTCAACTTTTCTACAACTTTGTTTTTTAAAGTTTTTCTAAAAAATAAGGGGGAGGTGGAAATCGGGGGTGAGCAAGGCTCGAACCCCCGACCTCAACACCCTCAACCCTTTATAACAAGCACACACCCACACACACTACCACGCCCCTGGGGTCTATTTTCATTCTAAGATTACAAAACTATTTCTTAATACATATTCCAAATTAAGCTTTCTAAGCTGATTCAAGTCTTATTTCGTGTCTTATTATTACGCTGTGACCCCAACTATTTTCCTAGGTCCGTATTAAGTTCAGCTAATTTTCCATAATTTTTTCATAATTTTTATAATTAGTTTAGTATTTTTAAACATTTATTTTTATTAAAAATTTTAAAAAATCATAAAAAATAGAAAAATAAGTTTCTTTTAGAAAATTTTCTTTTATCGTAAAGTTTCTAGGAAAATTAGTTTTGATTTTGTAGGATTAAAATTGCAAAATTTCAATTTTTAAAGAACTAGATTCGTTCCCGTTCACGTTTTCGTGTTTCTAAGCTCATTTCAATTTCGTTTTTGTTCTAGTTTTCTTTAAACTTACTTTTTAGTCAATTAGAGTCTATTAAAAGAGAAAATTAATTTAGGTTAATTTTGTGAATTTTAGGGTTTTTTAATGCCGTTTAGGGGTTTCCGTATTTGCGTTCTAGTTAAAGTTTAATTCCCGTTATTTGCTTTCGTGCTTAATTGTTATCATTTGCTTATTTTAATTTATAGAAGTAGATAATCAAATCAATATTTGTTTCCAATTCAAATCATTGTCCGAACAAAAAACGTGGTTTCAATTTGACAAATCGTTGGGGAATAACGACCCGGGAATCATACTTCCCGGTTAATATACGTATTATATTATATATATTTGTGAAGATTTTCCTTTTTTACCTTTGTCCTCAAGGGTAATTTGGTAATTTTCCATCATATTATAATTTTTTTAATTACTTGTGTATGGATTTAACTTTGGGCAATCAAGTTTTTGGCCCTCTGCCGGGGGATTTGAGATTAAATTCTCTCGTTAAGTTTGTTGATCGTGATTTAAGACCCTTTCGATCTTGAAAGTTTCGTTTTTGTTAAAAAATCAAAAAATAAAAAACTTATATAAATATAAAAGTAAAAAAATATATTCTAGTCTTTTAGTAATAATCAATCCATAAAAAAATCAAATAAAAAAAAATTGTCCATAATAAAAAATAAAATAAAAAAAATAAAATAAACAAAGTTGGTAAAAGAACACCAACAAATAATACCTTCAATTGAGGTATTATCTATCAATAAGTTCCCAACTCGAATCAAAGATTTAAAAACTTGTCATTTGTGTCACTTACGAAATACGGCTCACCTTAAAAAGTAAAATTTTTAAGAGCTACCGTGAAGTAAGTTTGATTATTTGGTTCAAGTTGTCTATCTCATTATCCGTTAAAATAGATTGTTAATAAATTAAAAAAAAATTAGTATAGATTTTCTTTTTCAATTTTGTGCATGCGCACTCGTTCTCAAACCCACAACTGTAACCGTCAACAACAAGCCACACCGGCTGTTGTAGAACCATTTAATTTAGAAGAACATTTTGATAATCCTCCCCTAGTTCCAATGGCCGATAACCG